>VZTE01003815.1:1960496-1992929 GCA_013397775.1 Eulacestoma nigropectus
TTTTAACCACCCAGTTTGGAAAATGTCTTACTCTTTTTGTTGGTGGCTTCTTATTTTTTCCCCCTTTTTGTTTTTTAATTTTCTTTTTAAAAGAAAAGGCATCAACAGCCACCTAAATCGCCCTGTGTAATTTCTCCCACTTGTTTTCTGTCTCACTTGCGAGGAGATGTGGGGTGTTGAAAGGGGGTGTGCGGAAAATCTGTTTTGTTGCGCACGTCTGAATTTGTTTCAATGAGTGAAACATTTCTCGCTGCTGTTGCTGCTGGGNAGCCAAGAATAGGAGCCATCTGCCAGGAGCATTTGGTGCTTGCGAGCTCCTCTCTTTCTTTGTTACCGGTGATAAATTTCTGTTTGTAAGATTTCCTTGGGAATCGAGATATAGATGTGTATATAATTTTTCCACCTCCATTGGGATTTTCTTTTCATAGCGGAGGGCTGTTGGGGGACGGTTTGAGTTCTGAAATATAAATTTCTTTCGCCGTTTCTGTATTCCTTTTTCTTAGTGTATATATATATATATATNTCTCCTTTTGCGATCGCTTTACTTGAAGGTAAATAATGAGGCAGGAGAGCATTCAAAGGTGCCGAGGAGCTGCGTCTACAATGGGTTTAGCGGGAAGGCTGGGGGAGGAATGGAGAGCAGAGCAGTATGAGCTTCCCTCCCTCCCCTCTTGTATTTATCTATCTCTTCATCCTGAGGAAGCTGGCGGAGAAATCAGGCTGCATACTGAACAGTGGCAGAAAAAAATGAAGGTATCCAGGGAAGGAGGTGGTGGGAGGCGGGGGGCGCGGGGGAGCTGCGTCGGGCTGGGGTTGGGGCTGGGGAGCAGAAGCACAGGGATTTCCGCGCACAGATATGAGCCTCAGCTGCAGGCTTGCAGGAGAGGGGGTCGCAGACTCTGTGTTCCTTGGGAAGTGTCATTCATGGGGGAAAAGCAGCCAGGCAAAGTGTCCTCTCTAAAGGGGAGTTTGGAAAGTAGCGGGCAACAGAATAGGAAACCAAAACACTTACAACAAAATAGAGTCAACCCCAAGCCAAGCACCCAGAGCCAGGATGAATTGATACTGTTTTCAGAAATCTTGCCTTTATGTCATGTTTAGCTTGGGCGTTTTTCTCCCTGTCTCCCTTTTTTGGCATCTGTCAGGAGAGTTACATTTCAGGATGGATTGGAGGTCTTTGCCAGGCAAGGAAAGAGAGATAGAGAGAGAGATAAGAGAGAGAGAGAAGGGTTTTCTGACACTGTTCAGCTGGAGTTTATTTGTTTTCATGCACTTGGTGTTTGGAGAAATGTTTAGGTCCTGAGCGTAAGACAAACAAACTCAAAAAGGAGAGAAAGTGCAATGTAGTTGTGCTCCAGAGTTGCAGCATCTTATTAGCACAGTGGTCTTTAGGACTGCAAAACAGAGTGGCCTGCCTGTCCTTGCCAGGCTCATCCAGGCAGCCTTGTAATGGTGTATGTGCAGGACAAAAAAAAGAGATGAAACATACAGAGAGAAGAGAGCAGCTCCAGATCTTTCTTCACGAGTCGTGGACAGAGCAAACTTGGTAGCCAAGCTCATTTAAATGGGTGGACAATGCAAAAAACCCGATTTTGTAGAGAAGAGGAGGCTGAACTGTTGAGCTGCTCTGTGCAAAGAAACGTTATTTTGGTTTGATTCAAATTGCTGATTTTCCAGCTTAAGATCTTCCATTTTTAACTGAAGAAATCTGTTTTCAAACTAGCCCTGCATTTTGCATTTGAAGGAAATGTAAAAGGCAAGAGCATGTGAAAAGCTCGCCGGTAGCAGTTTTGCAGAAGGCGGCAAAGCAAGAACATTTATGTAGAGCAGCAGCAAAATTGAGAGGAAAAGGCACAGGAAAATCATACAATTCCAGGTAGAGAACCGGGTTTCCCAAGGCAGCTCTTCAGTACCTGGTCAACAGGTTTCCTAGGAAGAGTACTAATTTCCTGTATCACTTTGTTTTGTACGTAGTCATTAAAAATCATAACAAAAACCCCTATGATTTTTTGCATGTCAAAGTTTTGCAAATTGCTTCAAGGAGCTTCTCTTAAAATGCATTTAGATTTAGTGCAATTAACGCACTTTCCCTGCAGAACAAAACCCACACCAATGTAATCAACTCTAATATAAAGAGAAAGTAAGCTGTGACTGGAGAATTAGAGAGGAAATTACTATTATTTTAAGGATGGATGACTTTTTCATAATACCTGCATGGTTGTGCACAGAAAAGCTTAACGTGCTTTTAAAAGATATTACATGTGTTTACTTTAAATAGGACGGGGGAAAAAAAAGGTTGTATGCTGTCGACTTCCAGGTTGTCTTTCATTTAAATGTGTTTGTATTGGACTTACAAGATAAATAAAAAAAATACTGGCACAATTTCATAGTTTCTGGTCTTTCAAAATATTTTTAAAAACTGGTGCAGAGTAACTAGGTTGTGGCTGTGGGTTGTTCTGTCTTTTTTGGTGGATGTGTACAGTGGCTTAAATAGATATATAGTGCGTGAGAAACCATTTTGCAGCTTTTGCTGGTCGGCAGATGCAGAGCATATTTTGTCAGGGCTATTTAAATACTGAGAAATAAAACTCTTCAAGATTTTACAAACTGGCTGCCTTTAATAGGAATGGCAGGAGCCCTTGTTTTCCACAAAATGTGTGTTTCTCTGCAGAACAAAGGTTTGTCTTGTGGCATATTTGGCAATAATTATGATTTAGAGGAGTGTGCGCTCGAAGAAGTAGCACAAATTTTTGATATCATTTATGCACTCTGGTTGACTTCAGCTGCTCTTCCCAGGGCTGAGCTCACTGCGAGCAAACCTCTCTGCTTCAAAAATGCCTCGCACGCGATGTTAGCTTGTCTCCCACATTTCCTACCTGGATCTGTTTGCTGTTTGTGTTGCTTGTTGATGGAAAATACTTTCCAAAATAAACTTCGCTGGCTGCCGGAGCCTGCCGTGTACCCCGGCCGCCAATGGCGGGGGTTGGCGACTAGGGGGAGCTCCCAGCCCGTGCGATGGCCGCGCCGGTCCCGCCGCGGGATGCGCGGGATGCGCCGCCGGAGCCCGCACCGCCGCTCCCGGCGCGCACCGTGCTGCGAAATGTGCTCGGCGTAAAGTTGTAGTATCGATTTTCATGCGAAGATCTATACAGAGCTAGCCGAGAGAGGCTGACAGCTAGACAAATCTATTTTTAACTAAATCGCGGCTGATTAATCCACTCGGGTGGACAGGAGTTTTTAATTAAAATTAGTTTTTAACGGTGCTTTTTATTGTCAACAGACAATGTTTAAATTCTCAATTTGTTGTTGTCAGATAGTGATCGGGGGTAATGATACCTGTACATGAATGAGCTCCTGTGTGGTGGGGAGTGGGGGGAACCCACGGAGATCCATATGTTTGTTCCAGTGGATGGGAAAACAGAGAGTGAAGAAGCTGGAGTTGTAGGACAAGACATGTGCAGCAACAAAGAAGACACACATGTACAGAAATTGGCTTCGATTACATATCAGAAAGCCACACGTACCCCTGCTGAGAGGATTTGATATGAAATAGTTTACTGTACTTTGATCCTCAGGTCCTTAGAGCAAACTATCTGCAGTTCCTGCAAATGAAAATAAGCATTCTTTTTGCCTAGAGAAATAAACACAAAATCACATCTGTCATGTAGAAGTTGCTGCTGAGCAGCTCACAGTCTTTTCCGACGGGTTTGTGCTGTTCTCTGCTGCAGTCGGCTCGTGTGTTGTGGACGGACTTTAGCAGGACGCTTTCCTGCCCAAACGTATAATTTAGTGGCATACACACGGGAAGCTTTGGATGTCTGTTTCACCCATCCTGAGAAGTCCATCAAGTTACAGCACTATTAACATAGCAGAAGCCTCTTTTGAATTTTAGGGTGCAATATGTGCATGGAGGTTATCCTGTGACAGGAAAGTGCGCTTTATTCTAACCTTCAAGAGAAGTAAATTAGGTTAGACAAAGGATCAGGGCTGTCATCAGCTGTACAAAAACCCTTCACTCTTGGGTAGAGAGGACCAGTAATTTGTCTGATGATTTCTCTACTTCATTTAATGTTTGATTTGAGCTAGTTGGAAGCATATAGACAGCAGCCAGCTCATTTGACAGACCGGTAAGCTGAAGAGTACAGTGCTTGGGCCGTTGCTGATGCTACTGTTGCACAGCCATGGGGAAAACCTTCCCTTCTCTCCTCCCAAAACCTCAGACTTCACTTACTGTGGCTTTCCTTCCATTGCATGACTGTTAACTTTTATTAAGAGAAACAGCTATCCTTCTTTTCTCCTCCCCTTCGCCTCTGCCCACCAAGCGCACACAGACACACGCTTCCCTTCCTCTCTCTCTCTTCTCTGCCTCCCACCCTTCCCACCACCGCAGGTTGAAGCTTCGTGGAAAAGTGTCCCTGCAGAGACCTGCTACCCCAAAATGGCTCTCAGCCTCCTTGCCAGAGCATTTCCTTGTCTTTGGTTGCATTTTGGTTTCTCTAGGGTTGCAGTGCAGTTGTTGGTTGAATTTAGTCTCCCTTCGGTACTGTCCAGAGAAAGCATGTGGAAAAATAAAGAGTGGTTTGGGTTTACCCACATGCTTTAAAGTTAGCAATGCCACTAAAGCACTTGGTGAAGCATCAACATTGTCTGTAGATGGTTTTATACGTATGTATCTTTTTAATGAGGGAGGAAAGGCATCAATAACTGCATGCATTGATAAATGCATGATTCATTCAGCTGCTTGCACTATAGCACCATCCTCCTCGGTGTTTATTTACTTTTTTAAAATGTATCTGGGCAGGTTGCACACCGTTTCTCGGCAATCAGTTGCAGCCTCAGAGGCAGTTGGGTGTTCAGGTCCTGAACATCAGTTAAATTTTCTTGCTGTCTGCCCTCCTTCTCAAAAAGCTGTTGCTTGCTCAGTACTGTAGACCCTTGCTGGAGCTTTAAGTAGCAGCTTATTTCTTTTCTTTTCTTTTCTTTTTTTTTTTTTCTTTTTTTTTTAAAGGATATATAAAAAATGCCTAAAGCAGGCTATTTGAAAACAAATTAAAGTAGAGGGACACACTTCATGCATTGCAGGCACGCGCCAGTAGAAGGGGGTTAGAAGAATATAATCATTTTACTGGCAAAAGTGACACCAGATCGGGGATTTGATTAATGGTGCAGCATTCACAGGGACTTAGTTCTGTATTTTTGACATATGCAAGTCTTTTGTGTAGTTGCCTCAGTGCAAGAAATTCCGTTTTGTTTTTTTCCTGGAGCAGCTGATAATTTGTGTGTGTGCTGGATATGCCCAAGGTACTTTCCAAAGACTAAGCACTAGACAGTACAGTACAAAAAAGGAATCCAGAGTTAAGGGAGAGGAAAAAAACATACTGGTTTACTTAACTTTTTTATGACCCCTTTTACTAAGCCACTGGAAGAAGCCATAAATTCCCTGAATGTTATAATGAATATGCTTCAATGAAAGTAAAAAAAAGGCTTAAGAAAATCGTATATGAGCAACAGTGTGCCATAAACAATTGAAAAATACAGTCTCTTTTGAGCCTGGTATTTAAGAAAAGAACAGAGCTGTTGTGTGTTTAATACATGCTCAGAACTAATTACTTAATTTTGATCATGCCTTTGAAATCCTTGGGTAAGAATCTCTGATTCCAATATTCTTTTCTATGCCAGTGGAAAGCCTATGCCCAAATACCGCTCCTTCTCCTTTTGTGGCACCGAGCACTCCTTTCTCTCCTTGGTTGTTGTTTAGTTTTAAATAAAACAAATGCATTCACTGGGGAACAAAGAATGCTTTTATATCACATCATCACATCTCATTTTATCTGCAGAGATTTACAGCTTCTGCAGTCTATAGAAGAGCCTATGCATTTTCTGCTTTCAAAAGCAGTAAATATTTTTTTATGAATGTATAACTGTACATGCTTAAGAGGAGACACACTACTCCCTTCCGTTACACTGTACATAGTTTCTGAAGAAATAACATCTGAGAAGTGTTGGAGATTTGTGCAGATTCTTGGATATTCTTTTCTTTTGTCCTGTTTGGGTCTGGCATGGTTAGTGTGTCATTTTCCTTCTTCTTTTCCCTAAATCCTGATGTGTTGACTGGCTCTTTGTGGCAGTGCTTGGGCTTGTTCTGTCTCAGGTGCGTACAGAGGGTTAAACTGCTTTCTGAGAGATCCGGTCTACTTCTGCAAAAGGCGTCTGAGGTACCGGTGCTGCAGGAAAGTCCTTCAACTCGCAGCCCTCTGCGGGTGCTGAGGCGTTGAAGTGACCGGGTCATTTCTCGCACCCTCCCTGCCCCGCCGCGTCCGGGCCCCGTTGCGGTCCCAGAGGGGGCGGCCGGCTCCATCCTGGCCGCCGGGGCCCCGGCAGCTGCCGCGCTGTGCCGCCGGCCGCCCGGCACGTGGCGGCGGGTGACAGGACGGCGGCGGCTCGGCGGCTGCACCGGNTCCGGCTGCCTTTGTGCACTTTGCGCACGCCGGAGAGTCGCTGGGAAAGTGAGGCAGAGTGCGGTCCCCCGTGTTTCTGGGGCTGCTCCGCCAAGTTGCCTCTTTTGGCCAACTCTGCCTCAGACTTACATTTAGGAAAAATTTAAATACTACAAACAATTCTTTTGCAGTCTTCATAAAAATTAAAAATTGATGTCAGATAAGCTGTGCCTAGTACCACTGAGTGTGATGCTGATGCAATATGTAGGCATAATCTCAACTCTGCACCTTGTGGCTGCAGGGAGCTGCTGGGAGGCTCTGGAAGCAGGTTATTGATAAACTTCGACGGCAAGGAGCCGCATCGCCCGCTTTGAGCAGCGTTAGTCTTTGTGCAGCAAGGATCCTGACACCGATCTCGGTGATAACCCAGACAGAGAGCGTGTGATTTGAGCTATTTCCATTAACCATGTTGATGTTACAGTAAATGTGACATGTGGGTGTTGATTGAAGGGACATCATTTTCAGGCCTGCTTTGGGCCAACACCCTGAAGAGCAAGTCAGTCCTTTGTGCTCGCTCCCCAACTAGGCTGAGCTCTCTCTGGCTGTGCCTTCAAGACAGCAGCGACTGTGTGAGGAGAGCAGCGTACTTGATGTGCTGCAGCACATTTCTGGGCATTTTCCTGTGCCTGGCCACCACCAACTGAGAGCCCCCATGGTGGACCCTGGGCACCCCCAGCTTGTCCCAGAGAAGGGTGGTCCCTGGGGTAGCCTGTGCCTTGTCCCCCAGGTGGGCACAAGGGTGGGCAGTGGCTGTGGCAGGGTGCCTGGGCAGGCAGGGCACCCAGCAGTACCTCTGCAGTGAAGGTACTGGCAGCGCTCACCTTCACCACCCCACTATTGATTTGTGCAGAAACCAGCCATGGGGGGGAAGTTTCACATGCAACACTTCGGCCCAACACCAAAATGTTTCCTCTTCCCCCTTTCTTTGCCTCATTTTGATACTGTGGAACAAGAAAAATAAGGAAGAGAATAGGTTGGCATCTTCTAGATCCCTTCCTACCCTGGTTCTGCAGTGCGATAAAAAGGCAATAAAATAAATGATGGCTGGCTGGATCCTGCCTCACCCAAACTCTGTGAACAAGCATCCATGGTTCTGTCCTTTGAGGCCTTGGAAATGCTTTTTAGCAAAACAGTCTTTTTCACTATTAGTGGGTAAGATTTTGAGACAACTGACAGGCAGAAAGTAGTTAGCGTGTGTGTTCACTTTAATACTGGGCATGAGAGCATTGTTTGCATGAGGCACATATGCTCTAATGATGTCACCACGCTGGAGTAGGAGTGCTGGTGGCTTTGTAACAGTGCCTTTATGGAATTAAGGGGTTTGTCCACTGTATTTTGGTGTGGTAGGCAGCCAGAGACCTTGGAGATGCTGCTTAGAGTCCAGTCAGCGAGTGTAACGCTTTTTTAAGTAAAGCAAATTATTTAGACTGTCCAGTTGCATTAATTTCACAAAGCCATCATATAACAACTGTGTCACTCATGTCCCCAAAGACTGCCTGTCGCCAACTCACTGTGCTCCCTAGGCAGCCAGTGCCAAGGCAATCCTCTGCATAGGAATCTCCGGATGTAGGGAAAATACTGGGCACACCTTAACACACCTGGAAGAACCAGGGCACGAGTTCTGGTTGGAAATAGCTCGTTTTCTTTTTTTTTTTACTTTTCCCATGTAAGTGGCATGAGATATTTTCCATTCTCCTATTTTGTGTGGCTTAATTTCTTCTTCTTAAAAAATATAAATTAATTTAAAATAAATGCTGGTGAAGAAACACCCTCCTACCTCTAAAGCCAGCTACCGACAACAGCAATAAAACCACAGAGGTAAATTCAAATAATGTGAAGCGACTCATTTTAAACCCACAGACACAAGCAGAGTCAGAACTCTAGATTGAGACTGGCCTAAATTGCCCCACTGGTATTAAAGGGCTCCTTAAACAGCCTAAGATCTTGGCTGTTGTATTAACCAGGCATGACCCGATGCGTTATGGGCTGGACTTGCAGGCTTTTTTCTCTTTTCCTTTGTGGGTTTTAAATCTCTCCTGTAATGTTACTTGAATGTAGGTTTTTAATGGCTTAATTGAGTTGTCAATAGGAAGCCTTTTCTTTCTTTTTTTTTTTTTTTTTTTTTTTTTATTCAGAGTAAAAAAAAAATAAATGCAAATTGACATGGATAAAATGCATTTGAAGATCTATTCAGTGTTTTGTTTTTCATTCTTTTATGTCTGTTTTCCATGTCGTGAATAAGGGGATGTAATATAGCTTCTGCATTGTTGGGTGAATAGCTGGTCTTATGATTGATGATTTATTAAGCTCAAATCAGAAATAGAGTTCAGTAAAAAAATCTTTTGATAGTTTGAAACCCAATTACTACTGATCACGAGGGCTCGGCGTACCAAGAAAACGAAAAGCTGATTTTCGGTGATGTGATGACTGCCAAAATATGAAGGAATACCAGATGTTATTTTAAAAAAGTGCCATTGCAGAGAAATGAGAGAGTGAGTGAGTGTAAGCGAATAGGCATATGTGGATTTAACTAATATTCAAATGAAGCGTAGAACTGAAAAGAAAGAATTCGTAACAGTTTAGCTGCTTAAACCTTCTTCATGTTTCCACAGACGCCTGGTCAGGACCCTTATCAAATGCAGCAATTTTGCTACGTTTTCTGAAGAGCACAATCTAAATCACAGGCAAAAAAATTATAAATCCTCGCATCAAAAAGATAATAAAGTTGAGATCCGTGCTTTTCTTTTTATTTGTTACATATATATAAATGCCAAAATTCAGCCTTTGTAATTTAAGACACAGACTTTAATCAAAAGGCTTTACAGGAATGTTAGTGAAACTAGTAACAAGCATTTTTCCCCTCTGCCACCTTTTATTCTTACGACCCTTGGTTCAGTTCCTGTTTTTGTGTTGTCTTTTCCAGCTCTTTGTCCCATCTCCTGTGTGTGTATCTTCGTGCCTGTGTGTGCCTCTCTGTATAGTTTTTTTTAATATTTTGACACACTGCTCCCCCTTAATAGGAATTCTGGCTACAAATAGTGTGCACATTTCTAAAAGACCCTTTTCACAGTCCTTTTCTTTTGGCTCTAAAATGATGTATATGTAATTGGTAATTAAAGGTGCAAGCTCTCTTCAATATAAACAGTATTGCTCAATGTTAGATCATTAAAGGGAACTGCAGCACTAAATAATTACCTTTTGCATCGTGACACGCTGTTCGCAGGCATCCGCTCCCTTCCCAGCAGTGCCTTTTCAGCACAGGGTTGTAGTTACATTTTTACTAAGGCAAGGAGGCATCTTTTCATGATATAAATTGGTGAATTAATTGCTTAGTATTGTCTTAAAACTCCTTTTAAACTCAGATTAAGGAGAAAAAGGTAATTAATGATTTTCAGAATGAGTGAGTTGGGAAACATAAGCCTTCTTGTGCCCATTGTGTGCTCCAGCAGGATGGTCCATGCTTGGACACTTCTCTGGGGTCCCTGTCCTTTTCTGCTGTCACCGATGCTGCTGTTGCTCTCCGCTTTGCTGTTAGGGAGCTCTGATGCAACTTGTAATACAGCTGGTTGATATGCTGATCAGTTATTTATTCTGGAAGGCAAAAATGGGAGCCATTCTTTTTCTAAACTACCTTTTTTCAAGGCTTAAACATTTTTGTTGCCAGGCAATGCATTCCACCTTCTACCTCTTGCCCCTTTCCTGTGTGTTTCTTTTTTTTTTTGCAATTGCTGAAAAGTGGGACAATGTTCTTTTGTTTTCAGACTGAAGAAAAGTCCAGATATGAATTATAACATCTGTTTATCACAGTCTTACTTCTTTGAGATATTTGTGTTACTTACTTTCCCCAGGAAACCCATGAGGAAACTGCTAGGGCTAATAGAGAACATTTTTCCTCCTATTCCTTTAATCCTGATTCGATTAGAGGTCTCGGTCACTGATTTACATATTGTTAGTTCCTCTGTTTTGTTCAGCCCAAATCCTATAGTCCTTGCAGAGGCAAACCAACCTTAGGCAAAAGTCAGTGGAAATTTTGCCTGAGTAAAATCCAAGGTTTGTATGATTTGGCAGTTACATGGCAGAACAAGAGAAAACAAACCAAAAAAACATGTTTTGCCCCAGAAATGGATTGTGATCCACAATTATTTTATAGTGCAAAAATTATCTTCTAAATACCAATTTAAAACATACTGGCTTTTATTACTTGTGAAATGAGAAGTTACGTATTTCCTAGAAACTGATTCAGGTAATTCAGAAATTATTTCCCAGTTTTTGGGGGTAAAGGTAGGAAATTCAACAGGTCTGTGGACAAGATTTAAAGAAAAAAAGCTTTTATTAGCCTATAAAGCAATGGCAGGGTTATTTGGCATTGGAAAAACAGAGTGGAATATTTCAGGCTCAGCCAATATTCCAGTATGTTAAATAAGTGCCTCATTCCCTTTCCCACTGTACACACTTTCAAAACCCCTTAACTGCTCATGAGACTATATCCTGCTTATGATAGTCTTGCAAATTGTTTGTTGTAATTTCTGCTAATGGGTGGTCATTTAATCTTGCCGATAACTCTGTAATGGGACAAGGTGGAACTAATTTTGTATGTCACGGGGAGCCCAGTCCTGCTAGTTTGGTGCATATAAGCTTTCCCCACCTCTCTGAAAAAGAAGGAAAGACTTGGGTGCATAAGCTTTGCTGGATGGGGCCTTGGCCAGATGGCTGGGAGATGCGGTGGGAATGAGAAGGTGGGATAAAAAGAGAGGAACTATTTCAGAATGTGACTCGGGGCTCGAACGCTTGCAAAATGGCTCTTTGCTGATATCCTTGCAGTGCTGGCAGCAGTGGGAAGGAGCTGTCAAGAAAGCTATGCCAGGTCAGCCTTTCCATTTTGTTTCAGGCAGGCTTGGTTGCAAAATATATTGAAATCATTCTGGGAGAGCGGAAAAGCTGAAAAATAAAAGAAAGATCTAATCAGGCTTGGCTTCTTTGAGGGGGGGTGGGGGGAGGCTGGGCCTCTGGTGATGCATCCTTCAGAGTTTGCAAACACTCAAAGCAATCTCTTTCTCTTCTCCCCTCGTCCCTTTCCTCCCTCTTTCTCCTTATCCATGAAAAGCAGAGGCTGACCATGTGGAACCGGCACTGGCCGACGAGGATGAGAGCCTGGCAATAGCAGACCCAGGCGGCATCAGCATCGCCGCAGGCGGGACAGACCCCGACTTGTTAACCTGTGGACAATGTCAGATGAACTTCCCGCTGGGAGACATCTTGGTTTTTATAGAGCACAAGAGAAAACAGTGCAATGGCACTGGTGGTGTCTGCTATGAAAAGAGCATGGATAAGAGCAGCCCTCCCCCCTCCTCACGCGCCGAGCTCAGGAAAGTGTCAGAGCCAGTGGAAATCGGGATCCAAGTCACACCCGATGAAGAAGACCGTCTTCTCACGCCTACAAAAGGAATTTGCCCCAAGCAGGAGAACATTGCAGGTACAGCACGTTTTACACTCAATCAACTTGCCTAGGTAATCTTTTAACTAGAGTCCTCTAGAAAGTGCCATGAAGCAGGCTTCAGCAACATGTCTTTATAGGAGCCGTCCATTTGGAGGATCCTCATGGCTATGCAGGCCTGTCCATCCCCTGTTTAATTCATTGTAGCTGTCTGTGCAGGGCCAGCTGCTGGAGAAAGGAGCCTCTCAGATCCCCAGGAGAGCTAAGGGGCAGCCTGTACATCTGTGAAAAGGCAGAAAGTTAGGATCAGAAGACATTTCAGGAGCATCCTTAAGCAAGTAGGCAGTGGTGGAGGGATAGGGGACTTTGGTGAGATGCTCAGTTCAGTCCTGTTCCAGATACCCTTTGTCACATGCAGACTCACTGGGAAGGACCACATCCTGACCCTAGTGAAGTCAGTGGAAAAGTCCTCTTCCCACTGACTGTCAGTGGGAAGAAGATTTTTTTGTGAGGGCTAAAGCAAGGATTCATTAAATCCTTCCTTTTCCCTTCCCTGGAGCAGATGTCAGCTTCCTAGCCTGCACTGCTGCCTGTGCCACCTGTCCTGAGTCTCCTTAGACAGCTTGGGTTGGGTGGGCAACACCTCCATTCTCATGCACACCCCAAACAGATCTTCTGAATGAGGATACAAGAGCACAGGCTGGCCTGGGCGAGCAAATTGCAGGCATTTCTTTTTCTAAATCTCTCATACGTGGTGCAGTTAACGTTCTTTCAGTGGACCTCCCCTGCTCAGACGTGGGCAGGCAGATGATGATTATCTACCTGGGTGAGGTGATATGCAGTGGTTCCTGCAGAGTGCCTGGCATGGGGCTGATTCCATCATGCAGGGTGTTTCTCCCCTCTGCAGTGGTGAAAGGATGACTCTCCTCCCTGCTAGTGAGTGGGGGTTTTATGCTACACAGCAGGATCTCCCCTCAAACGTGCCTTTCTTGTTCAAACTGACTGCATCCCATACAGAATACCAGTGACAATTCGTCTTTGCTGCCGCTATCCCAATTTCTCTAGGAACTGTCCTAAGGGATTAGATCTGACAGTCAAGGATCCCACCTGTAGTGGAGATGTTCCTGTGAGGGGATCCCCAGAAGACCAGCGAGAGGCTTCTGTCTTTATAACTGAAGCTTAAGAGATTTCTGCTTTTAGTGTTGGAGGTCTGTGAGCCAGTCCCCAGCATCTCTGACAGGCTTGGGCATCACATAAGTGAGGGTGTGGGCTTTAAAATGCTGTGGTCTTCAGACCTCTTGTCTTTTAGGACAAGGCATACAATGCCCATTGACTACACTGTTTTCTTCTAGGAATCTTTTTTTGAGTGCAGCCACCATCTTGACCTGGGGCAGCTGGTAATGCTTTGGGAGCATTAGCTGTGGCAGGCCTGTGCTGTAGCATTGTAAGCAAACCTGCCGTAAGACCTGACCCTGTCTTTTCCTCATTCTTTTTCAGCTTTTCTCATCCTTTTGAAGTTTTGAATGCATTTCTTGGTAGAGATGACTACATCATGGTGCAGCAGATTCGAGGGCTAGATTTCCTTTCCATTTGATAGAAGCAGAGGAGAAGTATTCAGGACCTTCCCTAGTCTGCTGAAGGCTGCCTGAGTGGTGCTGAGCACTCCCAATAGCTGTTGATCTCTGTGCAAGCTGATGGTGCTCAGCCCCTTGCAGAGGATGTACAGTGCTTAGTAAGGTTGGTTTAGGAGAGCTCTGCTGCAGTTGCAGTCCAGAGCTCATCTTTTACTAATCCCTGCCCAAGTTCAGTCCATAGTACCCCAATGGCTACTCCCAGAGCAGAGGGTGCTGTCCCATCCCAGCTTCTGGGGGGTCAGCAACAACATAACCAAAGCTTTTGCCATGCAGAAAATTTGCCGAGGTAGGAGGGGGTGAAGGAGATGTTCACATGTGGAAAAGGCATGAAAAAAAATTAAAAGCCAATCTAGAGCACCTAATCTCTTTCAGACTAAACTGAATATCAAATGAAAAATATGTAGGAAAGATTTTGAATTGAGAAAAATAAAAGAGTTTATCATTTGATTGGCATTTTCTCAGCAGTGCATGGAGATACGGACATCCACTAAATAGTGCCGTAATAATGCTTTCTCAATTAGGAGCCCAGCTCTGAGATAAAAAGGTGCAGTGTCCTTCCATATTTTTTTTAATAGCAGCGGATAGTTTTCAATAGTAGGATAAAAGCCTCACATTACAGCCATGGAGGGTAGCCATGAAAAACCCACAGAAGTCATTCACTGGAAAGGCTTTAGTGGGATATACCAAACCCCTTATTTATATTTCAATAGAAAGGCTTTCTGCATTAGCCAAGAAAATCAGAATCTGCATTTAACATTAAAGGTATTTCCCAGTGAGCGGCTGTAGAGCATTGTTGTTAGATTTGTTAAAAAAAGAGACTAAATACGATTTCATAAAAGGGAAACTTAATCTCTAAGGCAGCTTTCTCCTACCCTGCCACCCCCTCCCTTTATTTTATTTTTTTTTGTAATAATGCAACAGCCTACAGTATTTTTACTTTATATGTGACGAAAGATATTCTTAGCCTTTCTGTACTGCGACAGGAAGAATGAATTTCTTTATTCCACCAAGAAATATGTAAAATAATCCTTTAGAAGTATGGGGAGATATGTTTGTTCAAAGCATTTAAAATGTTATTTTAATCAAAGGCACAAAACACTCTACATGCTGTGTCAGCTAAAGGAGACCATTACATTTTAACAGCAAATCATGTTCTTTTTCCCCCTCCTAGCCAGCCCCCCCCCTTTGAAACTAACTTTTTTTTTATTAAATAAAAAGGCGAAAAAGATTAAAGAATAAAAAAAAACTTCAGTGGCTCAAATGTATAAAGTAATTTAATATGGTGGAAGCATTAATTATTTTAGCTTAATTGAATTCTGAGGACTGCAGAAGTTGCATTTTTGTAGACAAGCTCTGTTTATTATTTCTTTGTGTAGATTAAAAGTAAAGGAAACATAGATAACTTTCAGTTATTTATTGTAAAATAAATGTGTCAATTCATGTGTAAAGCAAGCTGTTCAAAGATAATTGAGTCTTTATATTTGAAGAGGGAAACCAGAAATCACCCACTCGCCACTCCGGCTCCCTGAAATATGCTGCCACCACTGCTGTCCTCAAAGAGGTTTCAGCTCCTCTCCTTGATCTTGTGTTATTTTTGTGGATCTTCTTATTTGGTCAGAATGATTTGTACAGCCTTCTGTGGTGTGACTAAGCCACCAAACCTTACAGCTTCCCATGGCTGAATGCTCTGAGGGTATGTCAAGTGCTGAGCCTGGCTCTGCCATTGTACCTCTTGTAGCCCTGGGTGTGAGGATATTGGGATGCAGAACCATGCTGAGTATTCATCCTGGCACAGGGTGCTCCTGAGGTCTTTCCTCCTCTGTTTCTTTTTGTCTTTTTTTTACTTTCTTGGTAGCTCTTCTTGCCCTGTTCACTCAATGCCTCTTGACCACACAACAGACCTCATGCTGCTTTCAAGGAGGCTTTGAGGCAGAACTCAGGAGTCCATGAGAATTTTTATGTATGCAGCACTAATCTCCAACTGATATTTCTATATTACAGTGCAGACAAAGGCAACTTTGGCTCTGCAATCAGCTTTTAAAGATCTTCTGATAATGAAATCCGTCATCTTTCCCTGACTGGTAACTTGCAAATCCAAGTTTCTAAAGGTGTTTTCATTTAGTTACCACTGTCTGTAAGATGTGTGGTAGCATGTTAGCTGGCACTAGGAGGATGTGGCTTGCTTAGGAGCAGTCTGCCCTGTAAAGGTTTTTTTCTTTCTTTTTTTCAAATTGGCTGACCTGTTTGAAAATCAATTCTGCCTCTTGTACAGGGGATGTGATAGTATCGAAAAGATGTACCAGATTGTCGCACAGCAAAATATAGCCAGGCCAATGAGTTAGTGAGCAGTTATCTGTCCCTGCTTCTTTTATTTCACTGCTGGCAGATATTTCGGGAAAAAATAGACCACAGTTGTATCTTATACCTCTTTTTATCTTTCATATTTATCAGATCTTGGGCATAACCAGGTGACCTCTCCTGGCTGAAGAATGACCTGGGAAGGTGCTCCCACCGTCGTTTGACTGATGGTGTCTCATCTCCTCCCCATGGCCCTGAGAATCCTTTCAGGATTCTCTGGAACTACCCAGGTTAAAGAAAAAGTACCAGGCAGCTTGATTTCAATGCTGGGTGGTTTCACAGAACCCCAGCAGAGAGGAGGGAGCCTCTGTGGGGCAGGCACCACTTGGACCAGACCTTCTCCAGATTCACTGGCAGGTCTGCACCTTCAGGCCAGCAGACCCTCACAAACATGTAACTACAGCAGCAGCAGAGGTTCATTAAGATGGTGAGCTAATTTTTGCAAAGATAGTGCTAGGAAAGGGGAGGGGGTTGATTGGAATTCCTCATTCATCCTGTCCTGGCTACCAGTGCTGGGCTCCATACATTGTACTAGATGTACATCATGAAAAAAGGCTCCTTGTCAGAGGCAGGATTTAACTGCAACCCCTGCTCCATGAATGTTCATTTCAGGCTTTTGAATGGTAAAACTGCCAGTGAGAGAAACTAAATAACTCGCATGTGCTGGAAGCCAGAGATAAACACCGCTGCAGGTTGCCATGAAATAGGCTATTTGATATATTTAGAATTGTTATTTTTCTCCAAATTAAGATTAGTTAAATCCATGTGTGTTGTGTGAGTGATTGTTAACTCAATGGCATGGATTATCCTTTTTTCAAATCATGACAGCTAATTATTATTGCTGTCTACCCTGAGACATTCACTTACAATGTACCATTATGGACCCGTGCACCCATATTAACTGCAGGACTCAGACAGCCGTCATGATGCCTTCACATGTGAGGGGAGGGAAATGCGAGCTGAAACAACCCAAGTACTGTGATGGTGACATCAGGCAGGTTGGGAAGAGGTGTTCTGAAGCTGAGCTGGCACAGGGCTTGGTGGCCGTCCCCTTCCCAAGGCTGTCATGACACCAGGTGCTGCTGCCAGAACCTCCCTGGGGTAATGGGTCTTGCAGGCGTGACTTGTTGAAGTAAGACCAGGAGAAAAGTATGTGAAGACAAAAAGGCTTCTATAAGTGTGTGATAACAGCGCCTGAGAAACTCAGCTGCAATCCTTTTCATGAGGCTTTTCCAGGCTTGTTTCTTCCCTCGAAGCTGCTAGGGTTTTTGTGAGTGCAGAGGAGTTACCTGGTCACCTCCTCCTACTCCTTTGCAGCTTCACCAGGTATTTAGCAACCCGTTTTGCTAATTGGTGTTGCTGAACAGTAAGGGGAGGACACATGACACAAGGAGGGTGTCAACTGACAGTGCCCTGAGAGTGGATTAACGAGCAAGCTTCCTGCCCCTGGGACCTTGTTGAGGTCCTTGCTGGGGTGTGGAGAGAAAAACAAGCAGGGTGATCTCACCCAGAGCGCTGCTTGCACCCAGGGCTGGGAGTGGGGGGCATGCTTGGGGGGCTTGGCTCTCGTCTGGGGACGGGGCACCCCCCAGGCCACAGGAGCAGCCTGCAGTGGCAGCTGCCCTCCCCTGGTTTGCTGAGGCTTCAAGCTTGAACAAGGGCTGCTGAAATGTTGATGGCTTAAAGTTTTAAGGCTGCTGGTGGAGGCCAGCATGGGGCTCTCCAAGGAACATGATTGTGACCCTGTGGGAGACCCTAAGGGAGGGCAGTGTCACCCCCAGGGCTGCAGCCACGGGACAATGGTTGCAGTGTCTCTCACCAAGGCAGCAGCACGCACCCTGCTAATCCCGGCAAGAGTTAAAGGTGAGAAACCTGCCAGATACAAAACCCTTCCTTCCCCTTGCTTAAACTCCACCACACCCTGGGGCCCCTCTGCTCAGACCCAGCCCGAGGCCACCAACCGCCCTCTCCTGCTGCCACCTCAGCTTGTCCCCAGCTGTGTCCTGCCCAGGGTCTGGCCCTGCCAGGCACCAAGGCTTTCCCGGCATCTGCCAGTAAAGAGTGAAATTAGTCACACCGAGTTTTAAAAGCAGATTTTAAAAAATGCTGAGGATATTTATGCCCTCAATTCTCCCTGCCAGTCTTAGCTTTTTGTTTTGTTCCTCTCACCATCCTGTTTTTCCAAGTTTTCTGTGCCCTGTATGTGGTTAGCAGGATCCCCACGAGGCTGGAGGAGTGGTGGGGGGTCCAGTTTACCCGCTGTGCCCCAGTTTCACATTGGGTAACTCCCTTGAAACCAGCAGGACCATGCCGGATTGATTGGGCGGCGCAAGTGGGGACCTGCCCCTGAGGACACGGTGTGCCATACTGAGAAACAGGAGCTTGCTGCTGTTATTTTCTCCCTCTCTAATCTCTCCTAGTTTTAGTCATCATATAGTCATCAGTTTTGTGAGTGACAATGCTCGGTAAAACCTTTTCGACAGAAGTGCCATTTTACAGGCTGATGAGAGGGGATTTAAGAAGGTCATTCTGTACACATGGCCAGAGTCTTCTTGCTCTGGGGTGAATGCATGTGAGGAGTCACTCTTTAAGAGCAAAACTTGCTTGTTTGTACCACGTTGGCACTGCTGTTGGCCTCTTAATTCAATGGAAGAACTCTGGACTTACCCAGAGTTAGAACCCACTAAAAATGTCACCCAACAAAGTGTCTTTTTGCCTTTATTTAATTCCTTTTGTGAAAGTACGTGGGCCATGTGTCCAGAAACTGTATGCATATCTGGTTATTATTACCATGGAAAGATTGGTAGATTTTTATAGGCAAAAGTAACGGTGAATGGTGAAAAGGCACTGTTCAGCCAGCCATTACTCATTTTTCTTGAAAACTTTGTGAGCATCTGTTAAGGGCAAAGTAAAAGTGGTGCCCAACCATCTTGTGGACTGCTTTGGCATTTATGTGGATGCAACTAATAGCAAAACGCTTGTGCTTGGTGGAGTGTTGACTGCAAGAAAGGAATTTGTATGTGTTTGAGGGGAATTTTGGATTGGGCTGCAGCTAAAGGAAAGCTGGGTGTGTGGAAGTATTATAAAAGAGAAAAGCTGTCTCCAACGATGTTCTTCTCCAGCAGTAGATAGATACATAAAGGCACAGAAATGGTTCCTTTGCTTGAGCAGGACAGAAGTGTTGCTATAGTATGAGGTTGCCTCCCTTCATATGTTTTCCATAGATTGTTTTTCTTTCTCAGCCGGTATTTGAACTGTGCTGCCGATACACACAGTGACCAAATCGGCTGTGACATAAAGGTTGAACCTTTCTAGCTTTTTTCTGAGATTGGAACATTTTTCTATCATAACTGGATAAAAAAACCTTGTGAAGTAATCATACTTTTTGTACAAGAAAGGCTTGGATTTCTATGTCATGTCACATAACTTCAAAGGGCATAGATTTGGGGCTGACTTTCAGCACTGGCTTCGGTGGCTGAGTGGGAAGATGGGAGCCCGGAGGGTAAGCAACAGAGGAGAGAGGCCAGGTATAGAAATAAAACTATGTTTCTCAGCAGCAAACCCTAGAAGCCAGGAGAAACTGGGTAACTCTTGTCTTGGGAGATGCGTGTGCTCTCTCCAATGAGAGCATGCTTCTCAGCATGGTTTCTTTTCCCCATTCCCTCCCACCCTCCAAATGGTAATTTGTGGGCCGTGCAGTAGAAATGTTAAAAAAAAAAAAAGAAGAAGAAGAAAAACTGGGTGGGTGGGGTATCTAGGGATTTGGTGTCTAAGCTCAGGAGTTAAGCCGGAAATCCCAGAGATGTAATGAAAACAAAACGGACTTTTCACTCGCGCTGTGGCATTCTGGCAGTGAGAACGCTTTCGTGAGCCAATGTTTTCATTGTAGGTTTTCTCGAGAGAAGTAGTGGAAATGAATCGTTAACCCCTTAACAGGAATGAATGTGGTTGCTGCAGTGAGGAGAGGAGAGCCGTCTTGGCTCCCAGTTGCTGTGTTGCAGAGCTCGGGGGTGTGTGTATGTTTGTGTGAAGGGGGAAGGTGGGGTAGATACCACTTGTAAGGAGTTTAATAATGTTAATGGCAGATGTGAAGTGGTTACTTAGCGGTTGTTGTTTTTTTCTCTTTGCATGTGCGCCTTTGCAGAAAGATTCAAGTGTGATCAGCACAAACCACTGTTAAGCCCAACAGCTCTTAAACTCGCTCCTTCTTCTGGCATTTGGTAGCATATTTCTTGAGAAAAGGGGGACACTGCTCACCGGTCCCTCGGCAGAGTCTTATAAGCTGCAGATGGAAAAGACCTACCAAGTAGCAGATCCCAGTTTTCTTGGAAAGTGGAAGTACAGGATGTGTGTCTGTAGCAGGCATGCTACGTATATAGCTTTAAATGTCCAGCAGTCTTGGATGGTGTGCAACCTTGCAGGAGTCAGCCCCTTCTTTAAAATTACGGGAGTTTGGAGAGGAAGAGAGCTGGAAGTGATTGATCTAATTTACCTTAACAGCCACTTTTGGTTAAAAGATTTTGTATCCTTGTCCTCCATGCCCTGATTAGGCTGCATCTTATTTCACTATTTTATTTCACCTTTTGATCACCGCTGGCACTTACCCTATTTCTCTCTCCGTTCTCTCATTAGGGTATTTTATCCGCATGTATTCTTGCAAGCAGTATAGAGCATCAGCCCCTCTGCTCTAGCTAAAGAGCATCTCATCTACCCTTTAGCATCTCGGAAGGGCAATTAAAATCATTATAGACCTTCTTCCAGCTGCCTTAGATCCTCCAGTCCAGCCATTGCATGCAGGTTGTGGGACTCTTGGTGCTGTGCAGACTTTGGATGTAATTGCATAGCTGCTGCAAAGGGCTATGTCTCCGCAGCTGACCTTGCTCAGCGCATCTGGCCTCTGAATGGAGGTTTGCCTTCTTTCTTCCCACTTTGACAGCTCCCCCGCTCTGCACTCCAGCCCCTCACTCTGCTCCAGCCCGCTCCTTGTCTGCTCATGCCGGGAAAGCACAGCAGCAGCAAGGTATTTGTGGTTGAAACTGCCTTGGCAGTGAGGAGAGCTTAAGGAGAGCATCGGTTCTCCCGCACACCCCTGTTTGAAGAGGGGAAAAATAAGAAAGGAAAGAGATGCTATTGAATAAATGACGGTTCTACATGTTTTTTATACCACACTCCTTTTGTAATGGTCGTTTAAACAAGGTGGAGTGGTGGGGGAGGAGAGAACAAGATGAGACTGCAGACAAGGATTAAACAGCCCTCTTCCTCTTTTAAGACATTTATTATTTTCAGAGTCAAACCTGTAGTCAGCTAATGTAACTGTAAAAGTCTCCTTTGAATTATTGCTGAGGTGCTCTGAAGTCTTCTATTAGAGCTGATGTACTTGTGTGCAGGCAAAATCCAGATTTGAATTTAGCACCTACTTATTTTATTTTCTTTGTTAAACCAACTTCTGGTTCATTTTTTCCTTTCAAGACCCACTTTCTGTTTCCCATTTTCTAGACCACCTTATTACTAGCTCATAAAAAGCGTTAGAAACTGAAGGGAAGTTTCCTGAGCAAGAAGGATTTTTTTTTTCTTTCTTTTTTTTTTTTCTTCCCCCTATGTCTTGGCCTGGAGCCAACCTGTCTTTCAACAAGTAGAGAGCCATTCCAAGTTGAAATTTATAGAGCAGAGTCCAGGTTCAAGGGCTGAAGCCCGCCAACAGCTCCAGCCTCTTTGTTACTGATTAATTCTGCAAGCGGTTCAGCTGGTTTGCTCACTTCTGCCCGCTCTTCACAGCACCGCAGCGCTTCCGAGCCGGCTGCCGCTGCTTCGCCCTCCCCTGCTTTTCAGCAGGGCTTTATCCCCTCATTGTATAGCATCCTCCCCAAATGCATTTTAACTCCATGCAGTTCAAACTACATTGAGTTGACTTCATAGCAAAAATTACAAAACATCCTTTCCTTCTTTCCTTCACTTTTCCCCCTCCTTTTTTACTTTTTTTTTTGCTTCTTTTTTTTTTTTCCCCCCTACAGCTGATTTTAAATGTCTTGAGCTTCCCATTTCACTTCAGCTCGTATTAACGATTGCTTCTTGGCATCGGTTGGAACCCATGATCCCAGGTTTTAATTACTTTACTCAAATGCACACACTGGAGAAAATAGTTTCTTTCAGCTTTACCTGCAAAGGATGTTTCCTGTCTCAGTAAGGGGGTTTTCCTCGTGGAGGGATTTGAAAGGCAGAAGTTTTCAAGTGGTCTCAGTATGGGGCCCCACAAGAGTGAGTGTGGGAGGTGAGGGGGTGAAAGAGCAGTAAGAGAAAAAGAGAGAGAAAAAAAAACCAAACAAAAAACTAAACCAAAATAGATTTTGGGAAAGTACCTTGAAATGAGGATGGTCCCAATCCTGCAACAAATTGGATGTCAAAGCACAACCTTATTGACGTCAATGGGGGTTTTGCCATTGGCTTCGGCGCGGGCCGGATTCCATCCTCAGCCTGCACCGAGCTGTAGGTACGCCAACAGTCCTCTGCAGTCAGCGGGATTACTGATGTGCAGAAAGTTAAGCATGTCTGTAAGCGTTGGCAGGATTAAGATCTGTGCTGGTATTTTCAGACCAAGTGAAATGCATGTGGGAGTTTTTTAAAGAAGAAAGTGCATGGGAGTTTTGAAAAAAGGGAGAATATAGCCGAGCCTGCCATTTCTAAGTGCCTTGGGGAAAAACCTGGGTTGCTATTAAAAATATCGGAGGACTAATGTGTTACTAATTGTGACACAATTAACTTCTTAGAAGTATTTGATTGTGAGTCCCAAGAAAATAAAAAGATCGAGATGAACAGCTAGAAATTCAGGCCTGTGTTTCAGTTAAAACATTTATTTTCTATTAACTAGAAATAAAAGCAAGCCTAGAGGTTCACTTGCATCTTGGTTACTTTGTTCCTAGAAGTCTACTTTTTAGTGGGTTATTTAAAGAATTGAAAAAACGACAACAAGGAAGAGAAGCTCAAACTCAGTAGCTGTCTGAGACCCTTGTATGTGGCTTTACCTCACAGCTCTTAAATTCCTGTTTAAACATTTCTCAGGAGTTGTTTCTCGGGAAGTAAAAATGTGTGGTGTTTGTCTCTAGCAGATTAAAAGTTTACCTTTAATGTGACAGCTTCTCAAATCTAGTGTTGGAAACATGCCTCTGTTTCATGGTATTATGAAACAGGTCTGGAGCAGAAACAACATATTAAGTAAGAGAGAATGAGATAGAATTTGTGGGTTTCTTTTTTTAATGGTTTATAACCAGAAACCTTTTCTCTGTCTGTATCTGAAACTTTTGTTCATACAAGTGGCCAGCACATGTAAACCACACTTCGAAATTTAACAGTTAACCTTAAAAATATTAAGTTCAGCAAAATGGCTCCTCTTTTTTTTTTTTCTATTTGTAATCTACAGACAGGTCTTTGTAATGATCTGGCAGAGGAATCTAAAGTTGGTTGGGGTTTTTTTTTCTCCAAAACATTCGTAATTTCAGCAGTAGAAAACTGAAGCACACCCGAGCTCTGAGAAGGCTCTTTCACATCTGCCTCCGCCTGTGTGCCGATTCCCTGGGGTCCCATTTATAACAATCTAACAAGATAGAATCTGCCTTTGAGTATCAGTAAATATGGCTAAAGATCACAAAACTGTACTCATAATTGTTCAAGACTAAAAGGCAGAATACAGTGTTTGATTAATGTTTATGGTACAGGGCCTTTTTGCAAGAAAGAAGTTAAAACAGTATGCCCAAAAACTCCCTAAAAAAACCCCTGAGCCCGCACTCCAGCTCCCAGACT
The DNA here is from genome assembly GCA_013397775.1 of Eulacestoma nigropectus. Taxonomy (NCBI): domain Eukaryota; kingdom Metazoa; phylum Chordata; class Aves; order Passeriformes; genus Eulacestoma; species Eulacestoma nigropectus. The sequence goes on from VZTE01003815.1 coordinate 1,984,214, forward strand.
CCCCTGGAGGAAGTTATCCTCATTGTGCCAAGTTCATCATCTAAGATGATGCACGTTATTTTTGATTTTGAAGCTGATTGAGGATTCCTGATTGGAGCTGATTCTCCAAAGAGATGCACAACAGTTTTCTGTTAGCAGTGCTAGTACACAGGAGCAAAATCTTTACTGGCCACCAGAAGCACCCATCCCTTCAGGGGGGTTTTGACAGTGCATTGTCTTGGACCAGCCTCATCCTTACCATGTCTGCTCTGTGGGTAAGGAAAAACACCCTCAATCCTGAAGGCTCCCTATCTAACAATTAACATTCATTAGAAATAATTTGGCAAGGGGAGGTCATGGATGCAGTAGTGGTCAGAGACCCCTAGCAAAGGCACCTGCTTGTTTTGGAAGGACTGACGAGCTGGATTGATGAAGTCTGTGGGCTGGGGCCTTGAGGCTGTTTGGGCTAGGGTTTTTTCCGGGCAGCCAGCAGCTTGTAACAGACGTTACCTGGGTGGGGCAATTCACTGGTTGTCCTCCCTCCCTCTGCGGGAAGCTTGGGAACTGCTGTTGTCTTCACTTTCGGGAGACTTCCCTGCTCTCTGGAAAGGTTTATTTCTTTTGACAGATAGTGAGTGGAGACTACAATACAGATGGATCTATTTGTCTTTCATTAGCTCTTTTAAGACACTTGTTTAAATGTCTTTGCTTTTCAAATGGTAAATGTCAGTGTTTCGAGTATCACTGCTAAAAACAACAAAAAAAAAATTAAAAAATAGATAATTGAAAATGTCCAGTCCAGGACTTTATTAAAATGCTGGTCTAGAAGTGGCAAAGATGATGCAAATGCACAGAGATTATGTGGGGAAGAGTCAGTGCTAGTCTGCATTCAGGGCTGGTCCCTCTCAGAGGCTTTTGCCAGAGCAGGTCCTGGAAGGAGCCAGTGGTGGGGCTGGGTGCTGGCCAGGGTGCCTGGGGGATGCGTTGAGAGAGTGGTTGTGACTTTTGCAGTGAAAACCCCATGATTTGGGGAATGGGGTAAGGGTACAGAGAGAAAACCTAGAAGGGCAGATGTGCGTATGCTCCAGTGGAGTTTGTTTCTCACTGAGGAAGCTGTGGCCTTGAGGGAAAGACAGTAACTGGGGTGTGCAGAGAACTGTGCTAGCAGAAATACCACCCCGGCGTGCCATGACAGGAGAACCCTGGCACTTCTAGAATCATGCTTAAATACTTCTGCTTCCCACCCTCCTGTCCCTACGCTTCTCCCAGCCCTGGCTGTGGGATGACAGTGCAGAGCAGAGCCTAAACCCTGTCCCTTGTAACCTTCTGTAGGATAGGTCGGCGTGGTTTGATGGGTGAAGCACAGAAGACCCATCAGCCCTTTCTCCCACCCTGCAGCCCCAGCTTTGTTCCTGAGAGCAGAACAAGTCCAGGAATTTTTACTGCTAGTTGCTGTTGGTTTTAACTCTCCCATCTCTCTGCCAGCACCAGCTTTAAGACGCCCACAGGAGATATGCACTCTCATTTCTCAGATGAGGCAGAAAAGATGTGAATGGGTTTATTTTCCAAAGTGCCCAGCTGCATTCAGCAGGGACTTGGGGCAGCCTGCAGTGGTCAGCACTCTTCTGAATGTGGCCTAAGGTGCTACTGTCCAAAATTCCAGCGGGGAGCAGGGGACTGCAGCAGGTCTGTGGTTGGGACAACTGCCCTCTAGTTCACTGCTCACAGCCCTACCCGTTTGTGTGTGCATGGGTATTTTTGAAAAAGCTCTAATCCCTCTGAGCCTCTGTGCTGTTAGCATGTTCCCCCCATCCCCAAACTCCTTGGCAAAGAGTTTGGATTAAACAAAAATGAAATCACGGGCGAGGCACTGGGGAAGGCAGTGGTGTCTCCCATCTCCTCTCACAGCCTGCACTGGTTAGTGAGGATGGGTGGTGGATGTGAGGCTTCATGCCACTTCCTGGAGCCTTGGCAGCATTGCCACTCTGGGTACAGTGCCAGGAGATGGCCTCTCCCTCATAAATGAAGGATCTAAGGAAATTTCACCTGTGAACGTGTCATAGGGACCTTCCCCATGTGGGTAGTCGAGAACCCCAAAGCTGGGTGGCTCAGGTGAGGCCCTGTCTGAGTTTGGCTGGTGCCCTCACCTCCACTCTGGATGTTGGTTCCAAGAGGAGCTGGGACTCCTCTGTGCTGTATCCCTGCAACTGGGTGCTGAGGAAGAGGACGAGGCAGGGGGAAAGAGGGGGGAGGGGAAAAGAGAAAAGATCTGTGACAAAATCATGCGACACCCACGTAAATATTGTTTGTATGAATTGGGTCCTTCATCTTTTGTTAGCAGCAGCTTGTTAATTAACAGCAGATTAGTGCTGCTTTCTTCTGACACATGAATATATTTTGTGCTAGAAAATACTTGTACTCCATAAAACTGTGTGACTGAACAATTCAGAAAGTACCAGCGGACCGCCGTAATGGATTCCCTTTTCATCCCCTCCCCCCTTCCTCCTCCTCCTCCTGCTCTAAATGCAAGCAGATTTCTGCAGTCTAGTGCAGAAGAGACATGTTAAACACAGCTAAATAAATCATGTTTACTCTTGGCGTTCTTGGTAGTGAAAAATCTGTTGGCTGTTTTTACTTCCTTATTTCTCAGCATTTGCTTCCTACCTGTTTTTGAGCCTGTGCCCAGAAATAGTAGTTTTGTCAAACGAGTAGATTATGCCAACCAGCAGTTCCCTCTGCCAAGGAAGCTGCTGGATCGCAAAACCCGGTGACTTCTTTCTTAGAGTGACACTGAGATTCCCACTCTTCCTCCCCCTGACTCCCCATTAGAGTATATAATAAAAATATTAAAATCTGGAGAAGGAGAAAATGTAACCAGATCCTGGGAGTTAAGAGCTCAGATTAAGGAAAGTTGAACTTCTGTTCCAGAAGCCCTTCTTTAAGCTGTTTGTGGAGGTAAAAGTGCTGGAGATAGCAATAATAGGAACTAGACATTTTCCCTTTCCCGTTAGCATTCTATGTCCCATTCCCCCCCCACAAATGGAAGTGGGTTTTCTTTCAAAGTTTTTCTGTGTTTTTTTTTTTTTTTTGTTTGTTTGTTTGTTTTTGTTTTAATTTTTTAAATTGCTTTCATTTACCAGCATGTCATACTGGACNACCTCTACAGAGAGCTTTACAGCTGGGAAGGGGAGGTAACTAAGCCTTTATTTAACCAAATTGGCTCTGCTGTTGCAGGCAGAGGGTGAACTCTGGTTTTTGGTCTGAATTCTGCTCCTGACCCTGCATACTTGGGTGGCCCTGTAAACCTCCTGCTTGAGTGAAGGGCTTTGCAAGATGGAGTAAATACAAATGTGAAAAAGCAATGCACAGTGCATGTGTGTATATATATATATAAATATATATATATATGTATACCAAATGTATATAGTGTGGCACATTTGCTGTCATCAGCAGAGTTGTGTTGCGTGGAGAGGAGTGTAGCCCAGAAGATAAATAACTCAATTTTCACAGAATACTGGGTATTAAGTGCTCCTTTTTGACCCCAGGTGACAACTTTTTTAGCCTGAACCCGTATTCCTCACTGCTGTTATCCCAGATGTCAGTGATCTCAGATGTGACTGTAACATGGATTATGAACCTGGTAGACTCTCCCTGTTTAGTTTTAAAATTAGAAAAAAGATCCTTTTTCCCATCAGAGCTTTGCATGTATTTACTCTTTGATCACATTGGAAGGGCCTTATCCTGTCTCCAGAGAAGCTTTAGTTCTGCTTTCAGTGGTAACAGGGATCTGGCCCGTGCTGAATATTAGCATTTTAATGGCTTACTTAAAACCGTTGCTGGTGCACTCACAGGGCTCCCGGCAGGAGAAGAGTCCAGCTCTGGGGTTTTGCAAAGCGATGTTGCAGGCTGCAGTGCCTGCTGAAAGAGAGGAGCGGGGATGGCCCATTTGTCATAGATTATTAGTATAGTCAATAATAACATGTCTACAGAAGCCAAATTAATTCCTTCTTCCACTTAGTACTAAGTCCAAGAAATGCCAGATCAGTTTCAGAACAGGGGAAAAAATAAACAGAATCAAAGTTTGTATGTTATGATCCCTCTGAATTTCTGGTGGGAATACTCTGTGATAGAAATGATATTTCCATAGAGGCACTGGCTGCCAGTTTGCTTAATTACATTAAATAGTGGTATAAACCTCTGCAGAACACAAACCTCTGTTACAGCCAGTCATTAGAATATTGAATCATAAGGAATAATGATACCAGTGCTAACGGGTTACAACAATCTTTATTATATTAGTGACTGAAGTGTTATTTAAAAAATAAGGTTTGTTGTAGCGGTTTAGGTATGCATGCATATTTTCTCTGATCACCTATTAAGAGACTGAAGACTGGATTTGAATTTATTACAGGCAAATAAAGGGCTTGCTTCAAGGAAGAACTACTAGATTGCTGCTTATGATTTTACAATTTGATTCCACTTGTCCTTAAGGAAGGTTCATAATGCTTACTATGGAAATACCATCTACATCTAGAAAATTAGGGTTAAAAGGATGACTTTGTTGAAACTAATTACAGGCTGGTTCAGTTTTTTAGTTGGTGACATTTTAGAGATTTTGCTCATAATGCAAGAGGTTATAGAAAGATTTGGTTAGACTGTGATATACAGCAATAAGCTGTCATTTGAGTATATTGACATTTTCATCAGAAACAAAACAAAAGTCTACTCAGCTTTATTTTACTGGGTGATAGTTATGAATTTAATATTGCTTCCTCATCCTAACAATGGATTTTTGAAGGAATTCTCTTGCCTCACCTTGTTTGTACAGTATGTCTCTTTTTTCATTTTTTTTTTTTTTAAAAATACACCTTCCTGGGTAAGTGTATTCAGCTTCCCTTTCAAGCAGACTTGATAATAAAAAGTCTTTTTGTGTCTTATGCTTTTATGTTATGGAGAAAGATGCTATTCTGTACAAATAATGGGTAAATTGAGAGTTACAGGGAAATCTGGTCCAGAAAATATATACCTCAGAAAAAAATTCTTTATGTAGAATGGTTCTTGGTTTCTTGTACTTTGCTCTTGGTTTTGTGTCAGAGTGAAAGGATTACAGGGCTCTTATTATACTGCACTTGTGTTTTACCTTTCCTGGTGCAGGGTTCGGTTATCCTGTCTAATTAGTCCTTGTGACTGGGCAAATGCTGTTTGGATCCAAGTCTTTGGGTAAAACTTCATTTTTCTCTTTAGCAGGGGGATTGGGCACAAGTTTCCAGCATGCTTCCTTGTGCAAATGAAATGCTGGTTCACTATTCCCTTTTTTTGACTTACATTATAGTCTGAACTAAGTTCCTGGTTGCTGGTTTGTTTATCTGCTTTCTTTCATTATTTAAAAGCTAGTTAATTTCCTAGCCTCTTTTCCATTCAGAGAGCATTATTTGCTTAGTTGTGCTGGTGTCCAGTGAATTGAAGACTGAATCTTTAGATCCTCAGTGTTCTTCTCATCTGGTGGATTGTTTTACCATCTCTAGACGATTGCTCTGCTTGTTTAATTTGACAGATTCAGTTATCAGACTGGGGTCCAGTCATACACACATAGCTGGAGTAGTTTTCCCCTGAGAGATCCAAAACTCAAATGAAACCCTCATTTTAAAAATCTCTTCTGCTCCCTCCCTCCCCAGTCTCTCTGCTTTGCTTTTCCAAGTTTGCTTGGTGTTAGTGAATTGCTCTTCTAAGTGTGAAAGTGCTCCATGCACAAGAAAAATTTGAAAATTTTAAGTGTGTCTGTTAATGCCTCTCCCTCCCCCCACTTTTTTTTTAAAGTTATATTACTTTAAGTCTGATGTGTGTATCGACACTGGGCAGGTAGACTATTTTTCACATTGAAATTCAGCACTTACAAAGTGTCTACACTTACATTGCTTTTGGCAAGGGGTGAGCCAAAAAAACAGAAGCTGTGATTCTCTCCCAAAGATAATTGTTTCTGTATATTAAGTTTGTCCATCTGTGCTGTGCAGGGACACGGAATCACCTGATGGTTCTCCTTTGCATTTCCAGCAGTGAAACAGTTAACAGTGCTGCTGCTTAATATATTGCTGTTACAGAGTCTTTTTAGTTTCCAGGACATTTAACTAAATCAGGTGGATGTCATTAGCTGATTTTCACAGATGGGGAGACTGAGGCACAGAGGGGCAGAGTGACTTCATCTGCTTCTTTTTCCTCAAGTTCCCTACCATTCCAGGAATTTTTTTTTGCTGCTAAACAGCTGAAGAGCTGCTAAAGCCTCATTTTGCCTAATCCCATCAAGTTTTTTAAAATTATTATTATTTTTTATTGTGAGATATAGGGACAGAATTTAAAACTACTAGTAGAAGGCAAACTTCAGAGGGAGGCAGAGAGACTTACCCAAGCAGCAGATCCTGCTGTTCTCTTTTCCAGAGGCCATATTCAGCCTGAGGATGCATGTTTGCAATGCAGCATCTGCCAGTGTGTGAGTGGGACTCTGTTCTGAATGGCCAAGGCAGAGAAGTCCACTGGTGTTAATGACTCCTGCTTATCTGTGGCTCTTCCCTGGCCACTTTAGTTCCTTCATTTTAACTTCTTGACCATCCTCTTGTGGTCAAGCCCTCTGGTTATTTGTAGTGGCATTTCTTGCTCTAGCTGCATACGTATATAATTTTGCACTTTGGAAGCAGCTCTTTCTATCCGTTGAGTTCCTTTTTTAATTTCAGGGCCTGTTAAATTGCTACAGTTGTCTGTTGGGGTAGTTACGTGTTTTAATTACATCAGAAATATTTGCTGGTAGATAGAAATATTCATGATATAATCAGGACTAAAATTTTTAGTTCCCACAAGGATTTTTACAACCACTGAAACTCTCCAGGACTTAATTACAAGAGTTGGGGAAAAAACTTGGGGAAAATTGATGAACTGTTTATTGCCTACTCTTTATGCTTTTTGGAAAAATAATCCAACCCTCCACAAATCAGGATTATTATTATTATTATTATTTGTTAGTTTATTGTGGTAGCTTCTGGACATTGCAGCTCAGATCAGGCCACCCTTGTGTTAGACACTGCATCCCCAGAGTGAGAGCTGGGCTCTGCTTGAGAGCGTGTTGGGGCTGAACAGATGAGACGGCCGTCAGTGGGAAGGGGAAAGCTGAGCTCCAGGAGAGAGTGTGCCATAGTCTGGGTGGCTCATGCCCTGGGGTGTGCCCCCCAGCCCCCTTCCCAGCCCAGTGGTCTGCAAGACCACCCTCCCGAGATGAGCAAACTCCCTGGTTTCCTGTGTTATATTTTTACCACATCTGTTGATATGTCATATATACTCATGCCTTATTAAGTTTTTAGGCCAAATCCTGCCCTGTTTTCCCTTGCTCTTGCTCCCAGTTGGTCTCATAGCAAAGAGATATGGTCCTCCTGGGACAAAGGCTTGTGCTGGTGGGGTGGGTTGAGGGCACAGCAGGGGGAGGTGATGAATGCAGCCTTGGGGTAGGCAAGAGTCCTTTTTCTTGTCTGTTTAATTGGGGTGAGCCACGACGTTTCAGTTTTTCTCTTTTCATAGCACAGACAAGGAGTGAGGAGCAAGTTTAGATGAGCATCAGGTGGGAGGGAGGTATGGGTGGTCCTGCAGGAGCCCCTGTGGAGACTTGGCTCGTAGGGGTGCTGCCAGTGCTGCCATGTGGCACCTGGATACCCCTGGGGACCACACACCCTGACCCCTGAGTGGGGCCAGTGACAATCTACACCACTGTTTTCTAGAAGAGGGGTTTTGGCACTGCAAAAACAGTCCTGAAGGCATAGTGTGGGCTACTTCTGTGAATTCACATGGTCTCAAGGTAAGTAAAATTCTCCACAGCCTGCCCTTGGTGTCCAAGCCTCCAAAATGTCGTGCACAAATATGTGGATGACATAATGTGGATTTTTACACAGTGAGAAGAATTGTATGCTCTTTAGATATATTGGGATATTTATTAACCACACGGGATGTTCCAAACTCAGTTTATTTATCTTTGTAAAGTACTTCCAGATCGTTGTGTGGAAGGCACTAGAGAAATGAAAAGATTATTATTATTATTGTTATTATTGTTGTTATTATTATTACAGCATCTAACTACTGACAGGCAACCACAGCTGCATGCTCAATTCAAGCCACTCAAATTTAGGGGCTGATTTTTGCAATATGGACTCTTAATGCTTTTCCCCATTGACTCCATATGCAGAAATGTGTGTTCACCTGCCCTGCAGAAGTATCATTATTCTCCAGAAATATGTAAATTTTAAAGAAGGAATGAAAATATGGCATAAATTTGAAGTATTCACATTTATATGGTAGAATTCAATGGCCGTTTAAGAAGGGCTTCAAAGCAACCAACTATAGGAGCTGGTAGTTACTCCTCTGTCATTAAAAAAGAAAATGCACTGATTAAAATAAAGCCAAGGAATCTTGTAGACAAAGGATAACATTTACGGTGTTCAAGGGTCTGACATGAGCTGCAAACAGCCCAGGAAATGGAGATCTGAGTTTCACAGTTAAGCGTTTTAATCAGTACGGTTGTGCACAGCCACTGCCGCGTGTGTGTTATGTAATATCACACTTCACCCGCCCACACGCACCCAGAGACAACAGACATCTTCGAAAGGTCTTGGCATTATTCAGAGCAAAGACTCCCAGCAATACCCCGGCATGGTGTTTAACCTTATCTTTGCTTACATTTAGGCATTTCTTTTTTTTTTTTTTT
>VZTE01003815.1:1992957-2005484 GCA_013397775.1 Eulacestoma nigropectus
TTTTATTTCCCCTCTCCTTCTTTCCTTTTTTCCCCCTGTCCTTTCCTGTGGCACATCGATAGTGAGTATTTTTGTAACTCCAAAAATGGAACAGATATAGGGGGAAAAATCCCATTAGCTACATAATGTGTTTTCATGACAACTTTGAATGTTCTGATCATGGCCATTTTTTGCATTTCGTAGCATTGTCCTCATGCTGTTACTGTTATTATTTTTGTTTTAAATATAATTGAAATTTTACATTCTGAAGACACCAGTTAATTATTAAATGGTACCTAGCCTATGCTTTCTTTAGATTTTTAAATAAGAAATAATTAACCAGAGTTTTTAAAGGTCTGCAGAAAAGGCAAACAGGCTTGTGAAACCCCAGGATCTAATAACAAAAAGGTGAGTTGGTTTTCCAGTGCCTTAAGAGTTCGAAGATATCATTACTCTGTCTTTTGAGTAACAGAAAGAGCTCAACTACATTTCATTCTGGTATAATATAGCCCTGAAGTTAACTGTTTTTCAAAGAAAGACAAAAAAAAAAATTAGCTGGCTGCTAATTAGATGTATTTTAACTGCAAAGTCATTTTAGCAGCTAATATTGTTACTACGTGCTTCAGTGTGAATCCTTAGTGAAGCTTTTAAACTGTGAGAGCCTGAACTTATCAGACATTTTATAATGCAACTGAATTTTTGTATCCTTGTTCAGAAATCTGTGGGGAGTGGAGGACCTTTCTGGCTCAGACATGGAAAACACATTTTTTACCAACTGATTACCAGGGTGGGCAGCTGAGACCTCCTTGCACCCTCCTTTTCAGTTTTTTTCTTGCTTTCTTTTCCCTGGCAATAATATTTCTTCTTTCTATTGCACTCCCTCCTCTCCCAGACAGCAGTCAAGCCCTGCAGTGTGCCCTTTATCCAAGGGAAGGGATTTAACAGCAGGGACTGGTCTTGGTTATTTCAGGATACTTATGACTCCTGCCTGTTGTATACGACAAGTTGGCGATTCGCAGTAGCCAGTAGGCTCTCAGCATCAGGCAGGCTCCTGCTTTTGAAAAGCAATAGCCCACAGCAGACAGTGGACTTTAGCCATCATTTTCCTATTGGTTTCTCACCCAGGATTCTTACTTTGTAATTGCTGGGTTGGGTTTCTCAGGGTTTGGATATTTCCCCCCATCTTATTGCATCGGTTGATTTTTTTCTCCTTTGCACTCTAAAACAAAGTGACTGATACAATATCCAAACTGATGAAAAAGAAGGTGATTTTTTTCCCCCTTTATTTGCTCAGATTTGAATTAGGTTATCTGCCTATCTTGTTTATAAAATTTTGTGCTGTCTTTTCTGCACAGACTGTGACTCCCAAATCTTCCACAGCTCCATTTCCATATTCCTGCGTGCTTGTTCTTTGTTAATCACTTGGCAAGCGCTTATTTGAATATTAAAAATTTCTTTAATCATCAAAGGCAGGAGCACAGCTTCATGAATATTCATATTTTTTCCCTCCTCAGACTGGATTCTAGTTCATTACCCTGCAGTAAAGCCAAACAGTCATCAATCGCGCTCATTACAGCCGCTGGCGTTTTGATTGGCTGCCTGCTGCTGGTAGCCCGCGTCCCCCATCCTCCCGCTCTCCTCCATGAGCTGTCGTGTACCTGCCAACAACAACAACAACAAAAAATATATCAACAATGCAAGAATAAATTTCTCCGGTTGAAAAACAACTTTGCAAACTTGTCAAGCAGTCCTCATCACTTTTTTTTTTTTTGGTTTTACACCAAAAATTAAAAAAAAAATTAGAAGGGAGAAACTTGAGCTTTAGAGATGAATATTTGTCAAGAGAGTTGACGTAAGTTTCATTTGCATAATGACTTTGTACTTCTGCATTAATAAAATTTGCATATGAAGCCATGTTAATTACTCCTGATCATGCTTTTTGCATTCATGCATAGTAATTTTCTCCGACTTGTGAGAATTAATGTCTTGGCATGGGGGGAGGAAGGGGGGGAGTTGGGGTACTGTCAAATTTCTGTGCCAGTGCCCCTCACTCACACTCTTTCTCCTCCTTGCTCACCAAGTCGCCGTTCTTGATCTATGACTCATTTATGCATTATCATTCGAAATTCTTGGGAGAAAGAAATGTATCAATTCAAAGGGAATCCTTGTCTGCCAAAATGAAAAAATCTCTGAGCAAAATACAACAAGAAACCTCTTCCTGCCCTCCTTCTTCCCTACCCAGTGCAACTTCTGCATTTCCAGCTTGAGCAAAGTTTTAGTCTAAGCATCATAATCAGTGTGGGGAAACTGCTCCCAAACCACTGGGCTGGGGGGATAGGTGAAGGCTGGTGTGCAGGTGCGTCTGGCCAAGTGTGGGACTCTGGGTGTGAGTGTGTACAGTAGTGTGTCTGCCCACACCATGGAGTCGTTCTGCCTTTCCTGGGGGATGCTGTGCATATCTGCCCCTCGCAGGGTGTGTGGGCAGTGCTCTGCTGGCTGCTGTTGGAAGTGTTTGTGCCCGTGTCTCTCTGTGTGTGTACACGTGTGTGCTTGTGTGCGTTTGCTTCCCCAACCCTGTTGGCGTCTGCATAAAGAGACATGGCAGAAAGACAATACTGTCAGGTGGGAACAGTCCACAGGAGAGGGTGTGATACAGATAAGACAACTTGTTTTAGAAAAAAGCTTGGAAAAAAATCTGTTGGAGAGATTAGTGGATAGATTTGTCTATCATTCTTTGGAAGTGTCTGCTCAAACCTACTGCAATGGTTCATGTAAAACCAATCTCAGAACATCTGCAGTATTTTTCCTGAACATGATGGGCACAGAGCAGAGATGAAGCTTCAGCCTGCACTCTGAATTTGTAGCTGTACACTGTTTGAACAGATGTTTTTTCTTTGTATTGAAAGAGAGTTTTTAAATAATGGAGCTGAGCTTTATTCTCTAACCAGATATTGATTGGACTTTCTGTCACCAGACAGGCACAGAGAAACACACAGAAAAACTTGGTTCGTGCCCTGTTATGCGGCTCACATGCCTGTGCATCTGCCAGTCTGCCTGTACACAGATAACACACCCAGGCACCCACCCAGCCAAGCACGCGACACCCCTGGGACACCAGCTACATGTGGCTGCAGTTACATGTGACATCAGATGTAAAGCCAGGTCTCTTAATTTAAGATTGCTTCCCCTGGTCTAAGCCATGCTGAGGTGGGACATTGTGAATGCTCCTTTGGCTCCATCTTTGTGTTTTGCTCAGGGACTTTTCTGCAGATGTGCCAGAGGAGCGTGATGTTTTACATACACCATATCATATGGCCAGTCATGCCTAGGCTCAGGGAGAGGGGCAACAAAAGGATGCAATTTATGCCTTGATTGTGGCTTTTATCAGGTTCATCTAGGCTTTTATGTTCATTTTCCATCTGGGGTCATGTCCAATTTACCTTATTTTCTTCTTTGCAAGTTTAAAAATAGCAGAGAGAAAAAAAAATTACTCTTAGTGGTGCATGGGAATCAACATCATCTGTGAGCTACTGCCATGTACAGACTCCGAGGATATGCTGAGCCTGTTTAAAGCACAAGAACAAAATCTTCCTTTACCATCAGCAATGCAGATGTTTTATTTACATGGTGACAGTCCCTGTGCGTGTTTCACACTCATGCTATGTGCAAAACTCCCCTTCTTATCCGTGCAGAATGAATGCAGAATATATAATTGAGATCTGCAGTGCAGGTGAGTGATTTCCCAGTGCTGACCCAAGAGGAAAATCGAGCCTCACACATCGTGTCAGGGATGTCCAAGCGACACAATGCTGCATGTGTGTGCCTGCTCTCTCCATCCAGATGGGATATTTGCCTCTAAGATTACACTGCAGTTCTTGCGGTTTGCTTTCCCTTTATTTCCACAGATTGTGGCTGTGCCCTTTGTGGCAGTCAGGGGCTCGCAGGTGTGTTTTCTCTTTGAAACCTCTGTGCAATGTGATGTGGTCGATTGGATGTAGAATTCCAGAGATCAGCTCCACTCACGTGCCTGTTGCTGTGTGGGCTGAGCAAAAAACTCTGAGCACCACCTTAAGATTCTATCTGTATATCTATCTATCTATCTATCTACCTCTATCTTTTTATGTTTGTTCATTTCGTGCTTGTCTATCACCTTTATGAATTAAGTTGAAGAGCCTCCATCTTCATTTTCAGCTTTAAATAGACACTTTATGGGATAAAAATCACACATAGGATCCCAGAGAGAGGAGCTGAAGAGATAAAATGGGAATATGTTCCTAGCAAATACAAGTTGAGTATTTTTGAACACAACTGTTATTTTTTCTATAGCTATGAAGAGGTATCATGTACGTAATGGTGGACCCCTCCTTTTCTCCATGCCTTTTCTTGAGGCCACTGGATATGATTTCCATCTTCATGATTTTCCACTTGATCTGATTCTGTAGGACTGTCCTGATTAGTAACAAAGAAGTAAACCTTGAAGTGGTAGTAAAGAGGAGGAGGAATCACCTGATTTGTCTTTGCTTGTAGGGGCAGACTCAAGTCTCCTGGTCTGACAGCTGCATGATATTTGTCTCTGAGTGCTGGACTCAAAGCTGGTGGTGGTAATTCCTGATCATCTGCCAGAGTCTCTCTAGGTCCACTCTTCTTCTCCCTTACCAATACTTTCTTTTGTGATGCTAGGTTAACAATTTTCAGATTTCCTCATATATATATATCAAATCATAGAATCACAGAATGGTTTGTGTTGGAACAGACCCCTCTGCCATGGTCGGGGACACCTAAAAGACCCATTCAACCTGGTCTTGAGCACAGCTTCTCTGGGCAACTTGTTCCAATCTCTCACCACCCTTGTAGTAAAGAATTTCTTTCTAAAACCTAATCTACACCTATCTCTGTCAGTTTAATGCCATTGTCCCTTGTCCTATCATTATTTTGTAAAAAGTCCCTTACTGGCTCCCTTGTCAGCCCCCTTCAGGTACTGGAAGGCTGCTATATGGTTACCCCAGAGCCTCTCTTCTCCAGGCTGACGACAAGAAAAAGACCTTCTGAGTGACAGGTGACTCAGTGACTGAGTTCGGTTCCATCCATTGTCTGGCATCTGGTTCACACAGTCCTGGTAAAATTGTTAGGTACCTTGTTAAAACAGATTGCTGTTTTGCCCCCAGTACCTTTGTTGGGAGGCTCTTACAGGATCTCTTTGACCAGATGGTGAGAAACCTCCTATTTGAGACCTTTATTCCCTTTCCACACCAGAGATGTGCTGAGTAAGATCCTGGAGGACGTCCCTGAACCCACTTGGTGAGAGCTTTTTGTGTCTTCTCGCACACTTCAGGGCGGGGAAGACTGCATTAAATTCATTGCCAGTAGACATGTGGGACACACCAGGGCTAGAGAGGAGGCTGTTACTCTCAGGGTAGTGTTGTGTGCCAGGGCCCACAGACCTCCACATTAAAGCCTCATGCAGTGGTGTCGGATGGTGCATTTGGTGGGCTTCATATAGTTTCTCTGTGTGATGATCTGCTTCAAAACCCATAGTAAGGCATCATGATGTATAGAGGGCCAAGTGACTGCAAGACCTGTGCCTTTAGTCATGGTGGGACCACAGACACATCTCAGTGTAACCTGAGATGTAGCTGCCCTGTGGTTCTACTCTAAATCCCCATTTCAAGCTCATGACTTTCCAAGTAAGGACAAGTGCCCAGGCAGCTCAACACAGTCTAGGTATTTTTATTATATTAGGAATATAATATTCCTAATAAATAGGAATATTTATTAAATTAGGAAAAAAAGTGGAGGGAATCTGTGTTATTCTTTGCTTATTCCATGAAAAAACCAAACTTATTATCCATATCTGTTACAGTGGCAGTAGAGTGGTGCCTGCACACATAGAAATCCACATCCAACATCAGTTTCCATATGCGTAGTGCACCGTCATTGCAAAAATGCAATGTAGGTATGATCTGGATAGCAGTTATCATTACCTGCTTGTATAGTACTTCCAGAGAGATCAAAGAGTTACAAAAGTCAAACAACAGAGCTCCCAAAATAAAAGTCCTTCCTTGTCCCATAAGCCACAGAGATGGCTTCCATTTAAAACCAATTCTCACAAAAGAGCACAAATTTTATCCTTGATGCTTGAAGCTCAAGTATTTACACAGTGAATTTAGACTCTTCACTTGTGGCTTTGGCAAAAGCTTCACACAAATGTTTTGCACTGGTGGTCTCTTAGCCATTTAAGATAAACGCCAAAATCAAAAGCAGTCCTTGCAGACTGGAGCGCTGGATGCTGTGCCAAGGATGAAGTATCCCCATTTGCCTCACATGTGTAGCTGTCAGATCAACATGCAGGCCTGGTTTCTGAACAGGGACTCTCAAGGTGGAGAGACTCCCTTGGAAAATGTTGCATGTTTAGGGTCAGAAGGAGCATGGATAAATATTCTTCCTTGCTGCCACAGTGTAGGTTCCTTTAGGAAATGTTGTTTTTTCTAGGGTTGGAGGGAGCACAGATAAATATTTCTCCTTGCTGCCATGGTATTCGCCTCTATCTGCAAGGTGCACACTCATGCACAGCCAGAGATGCCACCATTTAGAAAGAAAGCACTTGCAGAAGTTACCCCACAATTAGTAGACATATTTCCTGATCTAAATACAGGGGAAACTGTGGTTTCTGATCTACCACTGTGCGGTCACTGTTGGCAAATGCCAGCTTTTTAATGGCGACTACTCCACCACATATCTTCATTTAGAAACTGGCCTTGATTAGTAGCTACCCTTTAGTTAATAACTAAGTGGCAGGCAGCGTTTCAAATGGAGGGGTTGGGATTCCCAATTGATGGAAAGTGGTGCTGTTCACTCAGCTTCCCTTTAAACTCTGCTAATTTGTGCCAGCCAAAAACGTGACTCCTACGTGATTCTATGTGTGTGTGTGTGTGTGTCTGTATTTGTACAGGTGTATGTCGATATTTAAGACTTGTATCTTAGTTTTGCAAAGCCACAGAGTTCAGTTTGGACTAGTGCCGGGAGAAGCAAGCATTTCCAGTGGAGCAGGAGAAAACTCTTAAATACAGCTTTTAAATGGCAGGTGATTCCTAGAGGGGTTAAAAAGAAATAATACGGTTGGAGGTTAAAATATCATCTTTTAGCTACCAGGAAAAAGGTTGTTCCCTTCCTCGCAGGCTCAGTAGGGAATCAGCCTGCATAATCGGGGCACGCAAAATGCACGACTGGCCGCAGCTCAAGCGGGAAGGCAGCGCATGGCCGCCAAGGCTTCCTTCTGGGAGCTCGGCTCCTGGCACCTCACTGAAGCCATTTGAGCTCTAAGTCACCGCACTTTGTCCGGGCTGATGTGTGGAGCCCGCTTCAGCAGTGGCTCGGCATAAAGCCTGCCCAGTTTTGTGTCAGCTCAGTGCATTAACACAGCCATAAAACAGTTATCCCCCTTTTGATCTGGTCCCTGAGCAAGTGCTGGTGGCGATGTCCGCTGCCTCCAGCTCTGCTCTGTGCCAGGGCTGGCCATCTCCCACCTTCACCCCACTCCATGCCCACACAGGCCCCCAGCCTGGGTTCGCGGGTCCTCCAGGTCTCTTCTTATTCTTCCCCCACCCAGCCAGAGCCTGCCAGCCTCAGCTGGACCCGGAGAGGGGTTCAGACCAAGCGTGTTGTGCGTTAGGCAGCCAGCCCCCACGTCGCTTGTTTGATGCCTCCTCTGTCCCTTCAAACTTAGATCCGACTGACAGTTTTTTCTATTGTTTTTTCTCCAGGGCCGTCCAGGCCTGCAAACCTGCCGGGGGCTCCCATAGCTGCCTCCTCCCACCCTCACACATCCGTGATCACGTCACCTCTCCGCGCACTGGCCTCCCTCCCGCCCTGCCTTAGCCTGCCCTGCTGTGGTGCACGTGCAGTCTCAGTTGGCGGGACTCAGACTGAGATTCAGACTGAGACGTCAGGCACATTTGGATGTCATTGTCAGTTGTCAGGTAATAGAAATACTTTTTTTTTTTTGTTGCTATCTGAAGGTCAGTAGTGCTGCCAAGTGATGTCGTCTTTGCTGTGGGAGAGCTGCCTTTGCTGGGTCGCATGGGGAAGGCAGAGAAAATGCCCTAACTCCCCCCCCACACCTCCATTCCTCCTTCCGTCTCCACCCTGGAAGAGGATGGGGAGTGGGAAAGGGCAACTCCCTCCATTTCCTCATCCCTCCCCTCCTGCCTGCCCACCCTCAGTTGTCACCTGCGGCCACTGTAGGACCGTTTGTGCCATGTTGTGAACAAATGTCTGAGACTCCTCACAGAATGTGATACTCCGGTATCAAGATTTCATCTCTCTAGGCTGTTTATTTTAAGCTTAATTGAATAACATTTAACATCTGAGGTATTTTTATTTCCTTCTTTTTTGCCCTTTTCCTCAATCATTCATATTAAAGGCTCTCCTCCGCATCCATGTGCACGCAGGATGTATGTGCTTCATGCTGTTTCCTCCCTTGCTTTGAGAAAATGCTCCTTGGAAACTCACCCTGCATCCCTGGCCTCTACCCCATCAGTTTTTCTTTTC
This sequence comes from Eulacestoma nigropectus, assembly GCA_013397775.1. Taxonomy (NCBI): domain Eukaryota; kingdom Metazoa; phylum Chordata; class Aves; order Passeriformes; genus Eulacestoma; species Eulacestoma nigropectus. The sequence continues at coordinate 2,001,484 of VZTE01003815.1, forward strand.
CTTTATTCCTTTTGGATGCCTGACTTTTGTCACCACAAGGAGGGGAAAGTGATGTGAAAATGAAGGCACACCAAGCTAGCCAAAGAGAACACGGACATATTGTCACCAGACCCCCTCATTTCAGACCCAGTGATCTCTTTGATATCCGTGGGTGTTTCTGAGCATGGCTCAGTTGCAAGACTTGGTTTATGCTGAACTGTGGGCTGGTGAGGTGAAAATGGGGAGGGTTTAAAAGAAAATACAGATGTGGCAAAATCCACAAATGTTTATGGACTCTCACAGTGGTGGGCCAAACCCCACAGCTCTTATTCACGATAATGTGCAGGTAGTTTTAATAGGGAGTTCACTAAATGATGCTGGATAAGTAAAGTGTGAGGACCAAAAGATTTAGAGAGACAGCAATGACTGTCAGGAGTAAAGCCTTTGGGAAATGGCTCCTCATTTTCCCCCTGAAGCTGGCAAAACTTTGTTGTGCTAGCTTTCTCCTTCCACAAGCAGTGGTACCACCTGGCTACAGTACGCTGTATATCATGAGAATGTTCCTGTACATCTCTCATTGATGTAATAAAGCGAGATATAAAGTTTTGCAAGAAATTTAAATTCGTATCTTGGAAACCCTGGGTCTTGGAAGATAAAATATTCTCAGGAGGAAGCTAAGAGCACTCTGCAGGGTGCTGTGTAGATCCTGGGTGAAGCTCAGGGCACACAGAGAAGGCTCCCATGCTGCCTGGAAGATGCTCAGCCTGCACCTATCTGCTTGCACTTGGGCACAGGCTCTGGGCTTGTAGCAATGTGCTGTGTGGTGAGTGCTCTCAGTAAACTAGGGGTCTGGTTAAATTTTCTATCCAAGCTGCTGTATGCAGTGTGGCAGGGGATGCTGTTTTAATCAAACTCTGCTCCATCAGCCTCAGCAGATTGACCACCTGGCCTGAGATGGGTGTCCAGACAGACTCTTGCAAATGGTGAGCATTGGATCAGAAAGTTAGAAAGCTTCCTTATGTCCTGCCTTCTCTCCTCCCAGGAACCAGTAAACCAAACTGGAACTGGTCTCATGTTCTGCTGTCCTCTGTCTTCACTGGTGTAGTATACATGCACATGCCTTCGGGAGGCAGGTAGTTGTAACACTGAACTGGATGCCCTGGTTCCTTCTTGCTTCTGATGCCAGCAGCTAGTGGGAATGGAAGCAAGTACAACTAAAAATAGAAAAGGAAGGAAGGAATAACTTATTAAAGAATGTGGGGAAGGTGAGGCTTTTGTACTTTGCGTACTTGGAGTTCCCACTTTGGAGTCCTGTGCTGTGAGTTTTCAGAATTGCCTGTTTGCTGGGAGAGCGATGCCAGCTCTGTGGAGAGAGAGACCTGTTATCATGGCTTCCTGTAATTACTGCTGCAGTCTGCGACACTTAGAGAAAAGGTTTTATCAAAGTGCATGCTACATGTTTATGACAGTAGTTGGTCAAGGTCTGCTTGAAAGAAACATTTTCTTCCCTTGAAAAAGGAGATTATGTCTACTTAACCCTTTCTTATCTCCCATAATATTCACTGTATGTGAGCCTAGGCATGGCTTAAACCCCATGGCAAGGGTTATGGGATCTTTCTGTCCCCCAAAATGTTTTGTAGAAGTGAAAGAAAAGTGAGTTCTTTGTGCTGATTAATGATCTAGTGACAATCCCTGCATTGTGCCCTCTTTTTTAATATAGACATTTACAACAGTCACTTTCTCCAGCTTTAGAGATCAGCTTGTCTTTCTGACTTGATTAGCCTTTTATTCTGTCAGTCCTGTTCTTGCTTCTGAGGAATTTGTTACTTCTTTGAACAAAAGCCATCAGCAGTTCCCGCCTCCCCTCATCCTTCATAATTTTTTACCTTTCCTGTTTTTCAGCATTTATTTAATTCAAGACCTGGAGATTTTCCATGCAGTTCTCAAGCAGACTGCAACTCTGATGGCTTGAAGTTGCAAGTGCTCCAAAATCTTTGCTGGGCACTCACAAACCGGGCCCTCAAGAGTCCCTCACAGCAGTTTGTGCTGGAGAATCCAAATATCTGGCTGCTGGTGGGATTTGGGGTACATATATGTGAAAAACTGCATTTAGAAATCTCTGACCTAGATAAGAGTGATTGTCTGGGACGCTGAGTAGTGTTCAGTCATGCACAGAGGAAGTCGTGCTGCCTCATCCAGAGCTGTTAGTGATCTTTAGAAAACGTGCTGCTGATAGTTTCAGTCACAGCAAATGGTGCTGGGAGGTCTGCTTGGATGTCCACTCTTCTGCTCAGCTGGTGCTGATCATGGTCCCCTCTGTCTTTGTTCAGTTCTTTGTGTTCAGGTCACCCCAGGATGAGGCATTTGCAAGTAAAGGTCCATGTTTTTTCATATGATTTAAAAAAAAAATCTCTACCACTGGTTCAATCTCTCTCAGTCTATTTATTTATTTATATGTTTTGCCCCAGAAGCTTTTGTCAGTTGAATCGGGTTCTCCCGTTCAAATGTTTTTAGTGCCTATTTAATTAGAAGTTGGAATAGAGTAATGAAATTCACAGGGTTGTGTAGCTTGGATCTAAAATATAAATGGGCAAAGCATTCATTTTGCGTTACCCCTTGCCAGATTAGGGTGCTTTTTTTGAGCCTGCTTTTTATTTAATTTCAATGAATTGCAACTGCTCAGAGTAACTGTAAAACACACACAGTTTTTTTTGCATAACAGAGACATGCAAATGATTGTTGAGAGACATAATTATGTAAAGAAAAGTATATGCCTGTGTGCGTGCACACATACATTGCAATGCTTTTTGTGGGGCTATTTTTTCACAATACATCTTCATAAGGCTCTTTTTATGATGCTGATTTATTAATATTGTACATTAAGGCTTAAATTGTCAAAGCTGCCTAAGAGATTTGGATGCCCATTTCCCATTAAAGTTAACGAGAAATGAGCATTGAAAGTCTCAGCGCAGAAGTGCACGGCAGTTTACAGTGTGCTCTCCAAAGAAAAAAGTCCCTGCCTTGAAGATACTCTGGTGCAAAAGCCCCAGGAAGGGGATCATAATCAGCCTAAGACAAAGGGGATTGTAATGGCACAGAGAATAATTTGTCCCCTGTGCCTGCATTCGGATGTATACCTGATCCAAATTCTTTGGACCTGGGCCTACGAGTGAGGGTTTTATATATCCCTGTAAAGATAATTAAATCTGTCCAATACACTTATATTCATCTAACCAGTGAAACTGCTTCCTTCCCACATGTAGGCTGATGGAAGGAGGTGGAAAGCAATTACAATACTTAGTTGCATGTATAAAAACAGCAAGTGGGCATGGACAGCAGTGATTAATGGATAGGGCTGTGAAATTTAAGGTCTAAAACAGAGGAAGGCATGGGGCCATATCTCAGAAGAGAGGAACAAGCTCCTACTAGTTCAAGGAATCAGCTGTGTTAGTCATTAGGACATTCTGAAAATCACAGTCATCTTGTAAAGTTAATATCAATTTACTTGGCTACTGAAATTCTACTTACTGCTTCATTTAACTACTCTGGTGTTTTCTTGGCAGAGGTTAAGGTGACAGTAAAGATAAAAGCAGTCCCTGTAAGTAAATCATAGGTTTTAAAAAAATACTTTTTCCTCCATCTATTATATCGCCGTATTAATTGTATGTTGGTTTTATAACTGGAGTCAGCCAATGAGAAGAGCTAGATTAGACCACCCTGCTGTAAAAAGCTTGATGCAATTAATACAGTCTGTCTCGAAAGAAGTATTATTTCCAAAACTTTTATGTTAATGATATGGTATGCACTCGGCACATTTCTTACTTGAACAAGAAGCAAGCTTTTGTTCACTCCAGACTGGGTTTTATTAACAGAGGAGGATCAATGGAAAACAAAACAGTAATCAGAGCAGAGAATGCAAACTCACCCAGCAAAAACCTTCTAGAGTCATCATGTCCCAGGACAATGGCTGATACTCTATTCTTCATTTTTTGCTGAGTGGAGTCTCCAAAAAAAAAAAAAAA
>VZTE01003815.1:2005531-2050277 GCA_013397775.1 Eulacestoma nigropectus
AAAACTTGATTTCCCTTCAGCACTGGGTGCTTTTATGAGAGGAGAAAGAGGAGTTTGGTATAAGTGTCAGAGGACAGACAAAGGTCTACAGTTTCCCCGAGACTCTTTGTAAATATATCTTTTCATTTTGCTGCAGAAAGAAGAAATTTGCATAAAATACTGGCTAACAGTCAGGAAAGATGTCCCTATTAGCCATGGTGACGTGTATTTATTGCTTTTAGTGAAATATTTAACGCATGCTATAGTATAATTGACTTTGTGGACAGTACTTAGAGAGTGCAGGGATGTGCGAGAGATGGGTACACTAAAAAGAGTAATGCATCAGTCTCAGTGCATGCATCCGTCTTTACACCTATCTATCAGTGTGTTCATTCATCTATCCAAGTATTAAAATCATATGTGACCTGCTGTCTATGCAGCTCCCTGTCTCACTAGATATTAAAATCAGATCCAAACTCGAAATAGGTGGATCTAACACAGACTGATTTTTTTGACTGAATAGTGTGTTTGTCAAGAGGCAGCAAAGAGACCTTAAGATTGCAAAGTGGTGACTAAAATGAGGGTGCTGCATGAAGCAGGGTCGCTGGCAATGTGAGCATGGCTGTGGCTTTGTTCTAGACAGATGGCTGATCACTATAACTTTGTAAGTCCTAATTATGTCAAGTTAAGAACCAGCAGGAGCAATAGTGATATTTAAAGGTGCTTTAAAGCGGATGCTTGCCATTTCCAGACATCCCAGGAAAAAAGAAAAGCCCTTAATTGCAATATTAATGGGTGGAACTGAATCTGGTAGTCTTGGGACAAAAAGGTTCAAGGCAACATTGCCTGCAGTAAGGACAATGGTTCCAACATTGAGAGAGTTAACTCGATCACATACCACTACACTGAGCCCAAGAGTCTGAACTCTTCAAACGCTCCAAATGGAGAGCTAAATCAAAGAATCCTGTTTCAAATCCATCCAAGATGTTGCTGTTTTTCTCCTCTGACAGGAGAAGCATTTGGAAGTGCAGTTTCTTTCTTTTTTTATAGCTGTCTTAAAAAGGAGTTTGGATGTTTAGCACAGCTGGTGCTCATTACATTATGCACTATCAATAAAATAGCATGTGTAATTAATTTTTAATGCAGTGCTGTATGCAGCGCTTTAAAGCAGTTACTGTATGGGGAGAGCCGACACCGGTCACTGACATCAGAAATATTGAAATAGAGGGCTAGATTTTGCATTTTTAAAGGGTGTATGTGAGAGTGGGGGAAGGGTAATTCCCAGCCAGCAATTCTCTGGCCACAATCAAGTTTAAAAATATAGGAACAAGATGGATGAAGGTGATTTTATAATTTGCATATTGGAATGAATGAATTTATGTCTTTTTGGAGTTTGCTGAGCAATGGCTGGATTAGGAGTAGGTGACTTCAGAGCATAGGTAAGGACCCGGGGAGCACACAGCAACAGATCCATATTTGTTGAAGCACAAACAGGCTTTGGTGGTATCAGGTGGGAGATGAGGCAAAAAAGGAGCTTATGGGAAAGCAAGGGAAGGACACTTCTGTTCTATCTCATTGAACAGTTTTTTTTTTTTTTTTATTGCAGGGCTTCTTTTTTGTGCCTTGTTGTGCCTTGTTGTTCCCATTAGTAATAACCTCAATTTTTCCCCTTGATTCACTAAACATTTGGGAGTCTTGGTAGTTTGGGAGGAAGAGAGAAGCTTGGTTACAAAGAGGCACCACTGATGACATGGTTTGTGCTGCTCTGACAGAAGGCACAAACAAATTAGAGTCTTCTTTTTTCATTATGTTTATGCAGGACTTTCTACAAGACACCACCATAAGTGAAGACTGCTTTAACTAGGCACAGTAGGCAAGGTTTGGGCATCACCGTGACTCTCAGCAGCCATTATGTCCAGAAACACCTTGGTTGACTGAAGGAGGAGCAGACCTCTTTTTGAAGTTGGAGTGTGGTGTGTGTTCGTGCTCAGAAAAGGGACAGGAATGGCTTTCATGTTTCTGCAGCAAAGTAACCACCAGGGATGGTTTGCAGGGTGGGACCAGCCTCTTCCCTGCTGCCACTGTTTTCCCATCCATTTTCAGAGAGTTGAATGCCTCTTGGTGAACACTTCCTAAAAAGAGAAGAAATCAACTGCAGGAAGAGAAGGAAGGAAGCAATCACCTAAAAAGGAACAAAATTAGGGGTAGTGCTTGTCAGGTGCCTTGCCTTTTTGTTGGGCAATGCACCAGCTTCCTAAGCGCTGATTTTTTTTTTAAATACACATGCACAAGGCATAAATGTTTGCAATTATTCTTTCTCTCAGCAAATTGCCATTCATTTGTACATAACATATGCTAAACAGTTCACTTGTACAGCCTCACCTGGCATATTCAGGATGGAGTTTCCTCCTGCCCCTTCAGCAGTAGCTTTTTGTCATCACTTTTCTTCTCGCTTTCTGTCAGATTTGTGCGGATGTATTTGTGTGCCTGAGCCAGGAAGTGAATTGGCCTGTTCAGTTTGTGAGAACAGAGATAAATCTCTCGTGCACAAATATAATGCTCAGTGTCAAAGGAAGTAGGGCAAGCTATGGTGTATGGCGTAGGTAGTTGTGATGAGAACTGCTCTTTAGTTCACAAGCCGGAGTGGGAAAGGTAGAGGGAGCAATGAGGTGTTCTACATTTTGTAGTGAAATCAGTTAATTTTATTTTATTTGTTTTAGAGGAATTGGACCATTTATTCCTGGGGTGGCTCAGGTTTAGGCCAGAGAACTGCAAAAAAATTACCATGTGTCTGTCCAGAGCTGTTTAATTCAGAGGACCTCAGCTCCTTTGTTTTCTGAGTGCTTCATAAAAGTAGATGAAAGGAAGGATTCTGTGCTCAGACAGGATGCTTTATGTTCAGAATGGGATTTGAGTCAAAGAAGCCATGCTGATGCATCTCATGTGTGCCCCACTGGGCTTCTATGTTGTGCATGTTGGTCTTTCTTTCTGATGAGCAGTAAACAGCTGAGCAACTGTTAGCAACATACCTTTTTATGCTGTTTGCCTTCTTTTGGACAGGCTTTTTCCAGGCATTTTTGCAGTACGCACAGAAATCTGGTAGGCTAGATTATGGTACATGCCTTTGGTATCTTTATTTTCCTCTTGTTTTTGTCTAAATCAAACCATTTCTCTGGGTCCCTGTTCCAGGTAACGTAACTCGCCATAGCACACGCTGGGTAAGCCAGGTTCAATGAGACACTAAAACATGCACTTGGAAGGAAGCAGGCAAAAATCCCACATAGCGAAGGCTTACATTTTTTATGAATTCAGCTGTATGAGTCAGAGGTCCTGGGACTTCAGGAATGAGGTTAATGCAGGCACTAAGCAAGAAGATGGGGAGACACAGTCGCTGGAATCATGCTATGAAATGGCGCTTTCTAAATTGCTGTCTTTGCTGTTCACGTAAAGGATGTCTGGTTAGAGAAGAGCTGGTTTGCGCAACACACCTGCAGCTTTTATTCTTGTTTAAACATCACCTGGCTATTTGAAGCCAACAGTAAAAGTATTATTTTCAGTACATGCCCTGGCAATATGAGAGGAGCATCCCATCCTTCCTGTGTGTCTGGCTGTCTCCTTAAATGTCCTGTATTGACCTAGATTACTTCACGTGAGACATGACTCTAAACCTGGCCCCTATGTCTCTTCCACGGCTGCGTGACATACGTGGTGCTCCCAGGGCGTGCTGTGCCATGCCAACAGTCCACTGAGAGATGGGTTAGGGGCTGCCTGGGGATGCTTGGCTGAGCATCTTCCTGTGAGGTGTTTTCTGACTTCAGTGGTGTTATACTGTTCTGCCAGCTGTGAACATGGTCTGTGGATTCCAGGACGTACAGAGATTTAAGTAAGAGTCAGAGTATTGTTGGGAAATACATATGATTTAAAACTGTCCATGGTGATCAGGGTAAAACTCAAAAATTAATGGAATCTTGTAAGACCTCAGCATAGCACCAGTGCCTTCTGCCTGCAGGTGAATTATTTTTTTTCAGTTTGCATCTTCTAACAGAGTTTTGGGTTATTTTCTCATCTCTTCTGGTTGAATAGGAAGAGAGTTAGTTAATTTACTACGGCACAGAAAGGCTTATAATGTAAAGTATGTCCAAAAATTAGATCTGAGTGTTTATGTCTTGATTAATCCAAATCTTTTATAAAAATATGTGAACTGTTGATTAAACTGGGAACAGGATCATTGTTGTCATACAGTGAGGACAAGACTAGTGAGTAACTTTACCTTTCTGTAAAGCCTTATTTAAAAAAATAGTCATTCTTTCTCTATTTTTGTCATTTTCTCTTCAAATGGAACTTATTCTTCCATTGTAAATTTGAAGTAGAATCTTAAAAGCTCCCCAGTCTATTGAAGCCAAACACTTCATTATCATTATCAATAGATACGTGGAATAGCTGTAAAATAATCCTGTGAGACTGCTGTAGACTCATTCCCAATTTCCTTCACTCTTTCCCTGACCATTTTCCATGAAGAGCGCTGTGAAAGCTGCATCCATGCTGCTCCTGCTTCTATCACCAGTGTCACCGTTCATTAGTGCAGCTGAGCACACTCATAAATGTCTGAGCTCTTCCCATATTTAGAGCTCTCTAGCTAGCAAATCTTCCCTTCTGCTCTTCCCTTTTTGAGAAAAAACCGAACAGTCAGTGTTTGAGGTGGGCACTTGAGATGTAATTTTAATTCAGTGACCTGGTGTCATCCAGAGCTATAAGGGAGAGCAAGAGTGTGGGAGACAGTACCATCACTGCTTAAATAATTTGCTCCTTGCCCTTTCTGTCTAAGTTTGTCAGGCTGTGTCTTGTGATTATAAACTGAGATTTCTTAAATTTGTATTCTCCTTAATAGGTAAAGATGAGCAAAAGCTGTTTTTCACTTTCTCCTCACTCTTTCTTCACAGATGTCTTTGCTCTCTGGGACTAGCTGGCACTGCTGGGGAGGTATTTCCCAGGGGATTTTATTGCCCTGGGGTTAGATTTCCCCATCTACACAGCAGCATGGAGCTGTATGGCATATAGCTCCCTCCCAGCAAGTCTCAGTGAGTCACCATCCTGCTTGCTGGCTGTCTGATGGGAACAGGATGCTCTGTCCCAGGCCACCCTGGCCATGGAGCTTCTGCCCATCTGCATCTTTCCCTTCCTCTGCTCTGCCCTAGACATTCATATTTCTTTCTTATTTTATATATAACATTTCAACTTTTCCATCAGGTAGGTCCTTCATTCATTGCTGTCACTGCCAGTGGTCCCTGCAGTCATAATTACAGCACTTTTTTTTTCTAAAACACAAGTCCAAAGTGAAATTCTTTTTAGTGTTTTTTTTTTTTTTTTAACTTCACATTTTTTAAAATGGAAATGACTGCTGAAAATAGACAATTTGCAATGTACAGACTTACTGAGTCAGCCTGAATTTCCTTAATAAGCTGGGGTGTGTGTGTGTGCATGCACGTGTGTGTTTTTCCGCCTTAAACCTTGGAATAAGAGTCCTGTCTCTTTAAATCCTAACTCAAACTTTACTGGCAATTTTACAGAGCCTGGTTTCATTTATAGTGGAGCCAGACTTGCTGTGTGAGAGCCGTCCGCATGCTGGAATTAGTCTTAAGCTCGCTTCTGTGGCGTTGCCAAATTCCATGTTTGTGTTTTATTTAGAATTCTTTTCACGGCCAGTCGAATCTGTTCAGGCACACATAGGCAGTGTTGCGCCCCATGGAGAAAATAAGCAAGTTTGCGTTTTCTTTGGCATAGGCCATGGCCACAAAAGACTGCGGTCTAAAGAAACATTTTTTAAAAGCTATTTTAACCCATAACAGATGTATAAAGTAGGCACACACATGCCAGCTTCCTTAGTTTTAATTAAAAAATAATTATAGCTTTAATGGGATGCTAGTGACAAATTTGGATGAATGGTGGGTGACATTATCTCAAAGCTTTCTTCAACTTATAAATTAGTGCGTTTCTCTTGGCCAGTGGTATAGATGAAATTAAATGAAGGAGCAGATTAATATTTCTTAAAGTTACATTGAAGTAAATGAAAAATCCAATCAAATGAAAAAACATGGCCCCTTCCTCCTTCTCTTCCTCAGACCCCCATCTTCATGACATCACAGAACACAGAGGAAAGGTTGTTTTCTCTGGCTGATAATTGATCTGGCCAATGATAAACTGGACTTAGGTTTTCAAAGTGCCTGTCCCTTTTGTAGTTTTGCATTGGTAGCCACATTGCCAAATTACTCTGATTAATGCCAGCAGGTGCTTCCATTTATAACCACATCTAACCAGCTAACACGGTACCTTCGAGCCAGGAAACCTTAAATATAAACCCAACCCTACATGTTGCATGTTGCAATGGTTCTCTCTCCATACCTTGGCTAACTGGTGGCGATGCTGCCTGTGATTTCTCACATCTTTAGGCTATTTTCAATTTGGGGCTTTTAAGGCTCACCAGAACTGGGCTAGATTCACAGGCTTGCACAGGTAACAACAGTTTATATTTATGAAGAAATAAACAAAGGAGTAATAAACATATAATGAGCTAACCCCAGATGGTATCTCTGCTATTATTAGTCAGGTGTATGTAGAGTTGAGGAAGGGAGATTGAAGGATCAGCATGAGAGGCTCTGGATATTGAAGGAGAGGTCAGATGGGTTCACTTGAAAAAGTGTCTTCCTCCTTCCCATGCAAGCCTCCACCCCACCCGTAGGCACCCTGAATAGATGCTGAGAACAAAGGCGATAAAGCAGCACAGCTTTTCAAGGCGTGCAGCAGAATCACATTTCCTCCAGACCTGCTTGTCCCATCCTAGTGCTCTCCAGCAGCAAAGGCAGCCCAGCGTGGGATGGGGCTTTCTGGATGACAGCAGATGATCGGCTTTACGATCGATGGCACCAGCAGAGGAGGATCATTTTGGTTTTGGATGGCAAAACCCCGTTTCCTGTTCTCCAATATATTCTTTCATGAAACTTCTCATCTGCTTAACATTTAGCTTCCATTGTGAAAGACAACCCTGGAATGCTGCTGATACATGTAATCTGGATGGTGGGAACTCTTCTTCACACAGGCAGTGCTTGTTTTCTCTAATGAATATGTTGAACTGTTTCCTTAGTAAAAAGTAAAAGCGACTTTTGGAAAAAAGCAGATTGAGGAAAGAGAGAGTATCAGGTGCTTGGTGGATAGCTGTGCACCTTCCCCATGATCAGTCCATTCATCTTGTGACTTACAAATGTTTTGCTATTAATTTCCATGCAAATGTGGCAAGGTCCCCCACCTTGCTTGCTTAAATCTGTCTACCATGTTAAGCTGGGGAAATCCAGCAAGAGGAAGCGGCTTTGCTTGGTTTGAGCCATGTCTGTAGAATTTGAGCTCCTCAGGGCAATCCATTTGATCCCTCAGGCACGGCAGTGTCTCTTCTTGGTGTGCAGGATGTCCATTGCCTGAAGCTGAACCAAGCCAGTCTCTCTAAAGATACAATTCTTAGGCTTTGTTTAACTGCAGCAAAAGAAAGATTTTCCTTTGTCGATTGAATGAGGATTTCTGTGGTAACATTTCTCTGAGCTTGAATTCCTCATGAGTGAAAATGAAGATCCAGCATTAAAAACATGAGTCATGCAGTGCACATGAGACTAATTTTTGCATTCCTGGAATTTTTGGAAGGGAAACATTACATTCATGATAATCCTTTCAATTATACCTTATTGCTAAAATAATCCGTGAGGCATTCTGCAGTAGAGCTCTCTGCTATTTGGTTACAGTTGAAGCTTTGAAAATAGCACCTGAAAGCTTTTAGACCCCTGTGTGTCAGTATCTTAATTTTCTTTTTATGTTGCTGCACACAGGATGGTCTGCCATCCTTTTTATTTACTCCTTAGGATTTTTTTGTTTAATAAATAAGGCTAATTTGATTTGTTCTGATCTGTCTCAAGTATCTAATTGCTGCTGTAGAGAATGATTAATGTCCAGTTGAAAGGATTCCATATCTACAAATGAGAACTGAAAGCAGATGTTAGTTTGATGAACGTGTGCTGCCCATTCCTTGCCTGCACTGGCTCAGAGATCAGTCTGCTGAGAGACAGCTATCTATCAAAAGAGAGATGTTAGATGCCAAACACAGTTCAGAGTCACACACCTATCATGGGCAGAGTGAACAGTTCACAAATAAAGTATCCCAGGTAGGTTTTTCTCTGCTTGTGAAATATCTATACACAAGACACTGTTATCCTCAAATTGTCAGAAGTATTTGACAAGCTCCAGTTCAGGGGAAGGCACTGTGAATTGATGACAAGAAGGACTTTGTCTCTGAGTTTTCACTCAGGGATTAGTGTTGGTGTGCTGTCCAAGGGCAGGTAGGTTCAGTTTCTAGGGCATTGTGTGCACAGTGATGATTCTGAAGCTAACCCTACCCCTGAAAAACCATCCGACAAAACCAAACCAAAGCTCATACTGGTGTCTTTGCTATTGGTGGTCTGGCTAGGTGCTCAGGCATTTCTGGCAAGCCAGGCAAAATGCTTTTCAGGGTTTGCCAGCTTAAGCTCATGAAGATCTGTGGAGAGCAGACAGTAAAAGGAGCAAAAGACTGAATTGCTTGGGCACAAGATCAGGTTTTGTATCATCCAGGCAACTTTGACATACATTGCACACAATAAGTGCAACAGCTTTTTAGACAAAAGCAGGTACAGACAGGATCTTTTCACATGGGCTCTCCAGTTCAGTAAAGATGCTTTACAGCCCTTTCACAAGCGGTGCTCTCTTGTGTTCTCTGGGCTGCTGGAGTTCACCTTCCCAGCTAGTGTGTAACAGCAGGTTAGCAGCCAGTGCATGAAGGAGGAGACATTTTGGCCAAGGGCAGGAAATTCTGACAATAGCAGGATTGTCGGTGTTTCCAAAAAACAGAGAGTGCTTTCTTTGTAAAGCCTCTTTTAAAAGTATTTCCAGTAGTTTTAAAATGTGCACTAGTATTACTGTGAACAAAAGAGAAAATGTAACAGATTTAGTCACTTTGATTTTTTTTTTTTTTGTGTGTGAAATTGCCTTTGCATTTTTACTTTTTGTTTAAGTGTTGTTCAGGTAATGTCTGTTACAAGAAAACTATTTCACAGATGGACAGACAGAGATGTAAAGACCAACATAACTCTTCCTTGATGTCGTTAAATCAGGCTGACCTGGGATGTGTGTATGGCAGGAGAGGGAAAGAGAGGAGAGATGAAGGCTAAAAGGGACAGAGAAAGGACTTGGAGTCATGGAGAAGGACAGGTGCTGGCATCCCAGAGCTCTGTCTATGTCAGCTTTTGTACTGTAGTCATGCCAAACTATGGCAAAGAAGAGTACTCCCAGTGTGACCTCCTGTTCCCCTGGAACCTCAACAGGGCTCTACATACAGCAGCCAGGTGAGAACAGAGAAGAGACTGTTTTTTCAAGCTGGTTTTTTTATTTGAAGTGTAACTATAAAAACATTAATTCCAAATATAGCTATTAAAATCCGTGGTTTTTTTTTTTAATGACAGTACTGAACTGAGCAGTGAGACTTTTTCAGTTAAAGTAACTATACTTTACAGATGTAAAACCTGGCCATTCAGATTGTTCTTGATGATTTTCCCTGACCTGACTGTGCTATGATGTGAACAATTCTCAGCTGATATATGTCACAAAATGACTGGAAATCGGAAAGTGGACCAAAATAAAGTAAACAGTAACTCTCTCCCTATCAGGGCATACTTTCAACTTACTAAAAAACAAAATCTGCTTTTTATCTTCCTTTATGTCTTTGCTTTTTCCACTGTCTTCTTAGCTCTTATTTTCTTACAGGGAGGAAATGGAATTGGTGAAAATATGACTATCCTAAATTAAGCTGGTGTGTTACTCATGTAGCTGATATCACTGTTGGTCAGCCTGTAGTGCACGACAAACTCCATTTCTGTGGAGAAGAGTCAGGACTGAAGTCAAGAGAAGGGGCACAGCTGACCATGCATTCAGAAATACATGTTGCAATTTCTTTTTATCTGGTCTCTTGTCTGGTTGCTCCTACATCTTTATATGGAGTAGGAGAAAAATATCTTTGAGAAAATGTTTAAAGGGAGATAGCTTTTATAACATGGTGACTTTCCTCATTGCAGTGAATTCAGCTTGCAGAATGAGCTGTGAGTGTGTAATTTTTGCAGGACAGGGCTTGTCTGCAGTATTTTATTGTTTCTGGAAGTGGTCACTTGAGCAAGTACACATGTGCTATGAGTAAGTATTGGTTTTCTCTGGCTGGTTCTTAGCAGGTTTTCCTCTGAATAAAGGTGTGCCTGGCCCTGGGCAAATTGTGGAACTCCCTCATGTTGGCAGTGGGAAGGTGTGATGGGGTTGGGAACTTCACGTGGTGCTCATAGCTCAGTGCACACCTCAGGCTTAGCATCAGAAATCTCATGTTTGCTCTGCATGGACAAATACTCTGCTGGCCTTACACAACTTCAGGCATGGCTGTAAGGTTTAATCATGCGTCTAAAATCAAAGGAAAATGCCGCACAGGGAGTGTCCTTTGGAAAAAGCAGCTTTAGGAGACCAACAACAGGGTCTCTTTACAGGTGGGAGAAAATAAAACATTCTTGTCCAGGGGTCCCGAGTGATCCCAATGTGAGGACCCTGAATCTGGCTAAAATAGGAAAATCCAGGTTGAAAAATATTGTGAGAGGATTTGAGAATTTGCTGTATGCTTTTATTGTTATCCAGTGAAAACCATTGATAAGAGAAGAAGATTCTTGCATTTCCTGTCCTGTTCTCTATAGTTTGGGAAATCTAAATCCAAGCCTTTGTTGAATTTTCCCTGTGATCTTGGAAAAGTTCTTTAATTTCTCCATGGGAAGCCTCCTACAAACTCAGTAAGGAATTCCAATTCTTCACTATTGGATGGGAAAAACATGAGGATAAAAATGTGGAAGTTTCTGAGGTGCTCAAATATTAAAATAATAAAAAGCTACAGAAGTATATAAAATGAATGCAAATAATTTAGGCTAATTTTTCATGAATTGCTCGTCCAGAATTTTGCTGGATGTGATGTAAATGAGTCTGAGGGCCATTGATAGCGATTGATGTCTATCCAACTGTTACTGTGTTTAGAATACTCACAGATATATAAGAGGTACTGCTGTTACTCCTCTCCGTGAAAACAGTGGATCAAATTGTGCTCTCAGGTACAGCAGCTCAAGACCATTGCAAATTAAGCCACTGGAAATCAATGGGGTTGCACATTTGTAACTGAGATCAGAATTTGCCTTGGCCTTATGAGGTGCTCTGTGTGTTAATTCTTGCATCTGAAACTGGAAGAAATGGCTTTTTTATTACAGCAGTGCTTGAAGAGACCCCAGGAAAGTGAGATGTATATATTAGAGGCTGCCAACAGCTAGTGGCAGTTTCGGCCTAATAAACTGGAAGTAAATAACTTGGTGATTAGCTGGAATTGGCAGGCCACTTAAACACAGCGCTGACTGGGTACATGGTTTTCCCTGTTCACACCTTAATACTATATAAAAGCATGGATGGATGCCTGGAAGATATATGAGTCTCAGAAGAACTTGTTCTGAATCTACCTTGACACTTCTATTTGTGAATAATAGTGATAACAGCAACAACAAGTACTTAGCTAGAACTTTTTATTCAAAGGGGCCCAGAACACTTTGAATTTGAAGACTGAGTAAACAATAAACAATGAAATCCAAGTCATTACAGCAGGGGTAGTTTTGTAGTTCAAGAGATGAACTAGGAAGGCAGTCGAAATTGGGTTTTCTTGCTGCTGCCCCCACCACACCATCTCTCTGTGAACTGTGGCTGTAGTGGGAATATGTGAGGCTTAATCTCAGGCAAACGGTTTTGTGGATAAAGCAAGCAGCACAAGAACCTAAACAGGATTGTTGTGAATAGACTTGTATGTTCATAGAAATTGAACCCATGGAGATGGGTTCTCTAAGAAGAAATATGATCAAATAGTGAGGGAATAAATGAACTCTTTCAGGGCAGGACATAGATGAAGTCCGTGGAAGTTATCCGGAGAATCAGTTGCTATTGATTCAGTAAGCATTAGGTCAGGTTGCTTGCTCCCTGACTGCCATTAAGTTGTATTTCAGGACACAACAGGGCATTTTGGCAAGGACAGTAAGAGAAAGTCTGGCACAGTCCATTCATTTTTGCAATTGCCATGCTCTTGTCTCACATCTCTCACTTCTTGCATCTTTTATACTGTAAGTAGCAGGAGAAGATTCTGGTGCTGTTATCATTTGCCGCCTTTCTGAGTCCTACTTTAAATTTTAATGCACAGGCTTACATTTTGTTTCTCCACTGGATTACTTTATTTTTTCCTCTGCAGTAATGAGGTTCCTGCTGCAAAGAGGAATTCCCCTCTCCTATGTAATAAAATGACCAGGCTGGGTTAGCATTGTGTTCCCAAAGAGAAAGGATAAAAAATACTCAAACAGTGCCAGGTTCCGTGACAGAATTAATACTTCACAGTATTATGTCATTCCTGCAGCCTTTTCTTTTCAGTTACCCATCCCTCTTAGTCATTTAATTAGTCATTATTTTTGGAAAGGGACGTAGCAGTCTGGTTTGATTGGAAAGCACCAGGGTAAAGTGTCCAGCTTTGTTACTTATAGTGGCCATCATGTTGACATGTAAATTTCTAAAGATTTAGGCTATGTATGGGTCAGAAAGTGTAGTGCTTCTTGATTGCTCTGCTCTCTGAAGTATAGAATTTTGGTGGTTCAGAAGTGGAGCGATAATCC
Source organism: Eulacestoma nigropectus (assembly GCA_013397775.1). Classification (NCBI taxonomy): domain Eukaryota; kingdom Metazoa; phylum Chordata; class Aves; order Passeriformes; genus Eulacestoma; species Eulacestoma nigropectus. The sequence goes on from VZTE01003815.1 coordinate 2,018,296, forward strand.
TTAAAAATGCTGCAACTTGCCTGAGATTGTGTAGCATAGTTTATCTTTGTGTTTTCTCCTAATCAGCCCTCACAGGTGCGTATGAGCATTTTACAGGCAGGAAAAAAGCAAAGGGCCTGGGCAGAAACTTGGTTAATAAGTTCCCAGCATCTAGAAATCTGATCTGGTCACGTTGCTACATGAACAAAAGGCATAAAATGAATTTACTGTTGAAAGTGGTTTGCTTTGGGTTTGGATTAGGCCCATAATCCAGGTCAGCAGTTATCAAATTAGCTTGCAGAAGGTAAGAGTATTTTGGCCCAAGGTAGTCAGAATTGAAATGCATGGCAGAAGTACATCTACAATTTTTGCTTAGGCATGGAGATCCTGGAGCATTTCGGATCAAATCAGGGGTTTTAACTTTTACTGTAATTGAGAACATGTGAAATAAATTAAAAAAAAAAAAAAAAAAAAAAAAAAAAAAAAAAAAAAAAAAAAAAGAGGAGAAGAGGAGACCTGAAATATTTAAATGAAAATAATTTGACTTTGTTGAGATTGAGTATTTAATACCTGGAGCCTGCTAGGAAGGCAAGGCAGGGTTGGCTCTAAGAGAGTGAGCTTTCAGGTTTTGAAGACGCCAAGAATCCATAATGGCTGCTTTGTGTGAGTTTTCTTCATTTCTTCAACCTCCTGGGCGAAAGTCAGGTCTGTGTGTCTGTGTGAAGGTAGGTGTGCGCAGTATTTTGCAAGCAGACATGAGCTCGCTCTGCCCATGCTTTGAGCCAACTGGACCCCAGCCAACCTGCAGCGGAAGCGGTACAGCTGTGTGAGCGAGGATGTTGAGCCCCAGCCCCGTTCCTCTGCAGGGCTGGTTAGCTCGGGTTTGGGGTTGCACTAACCACAGCTGCATGTCCTCTGCGTTGGTGCTGGCTTGTGCCTGGCCAGGCTGGAGCGCAGGCAGGGCAAGTCTTTGTCAGCCTGCCAGGTACCATGTAGACATACCCTTCCTCACTCTAGGTAGCAGTTTCTCAGGCACTTAATTTTCGTTGAAGTCAGCATGAGCAAACGTTAGTCATCTTGAGAAGTGGTTGCCAAAGGAGGTCCTTTGTGTAACGCATGGATTTAGCAATGTAGGCACTACCTTTGCATTACTAATGTTTGGTCTGCTTTCTCCCAGGCCTTTCCACTCTCTTGGTCACTGTCAACCTCCTTTCCTGCTGGCTGCTCCAGCTCTGTAATTGCATCTGACTGCAGTGATACAGTTGTCAGCCCTGAAGAAGTCTCTAGATTTTATTGCTACCCTCCCTCAGGCGATGCAGTTTACCACCAGCCCTGAGAGGCTGGTTTGGAGTCTCTTGAAGTTGTTGAGATCTCGACAGTGCTTTATGGTGATACTGACCTCTCTCTTCACCTTGAAGAAGGGAGTGGTGATTTAGCCAGAAGCGAACAAGTGACTTCAGCAAGCTGGTGCTTCTTCCCTAGGGAGTATAATAAAAGTTTCACCCTATAGGGTATGAACTACGGTTTACCAAGTAAAAAAAAAGAGTAAAAAAGAAATTGGTGTTGGCTCATGTTTCCAGGTTGTCTGAGCTTTGATTGGTCTCTGTGATTCAAAGAATTGTAGATGTATATTTTATGTTTCCTATCTGTTACTAACTCATTAATATTCCTTCCTTGGCTTCTCACTGTGGAAACCTGAACTTCATAGTTCTATAAAAGCTTGAAATTGCCCAGAAAAAATAATCTTCTTTCACTTTTTCAGATACTAGCACTAGTGTTCTGAAAAAAACCCACATGATCTACATGTGAAACTGTGGTCTGTTAAACCCACCAGAAATTTCATGATGACTTCTGTAGGTTTTTCATAAGGATTTACATCCTAAGAATTCAGAATAGCAAATGTTCAATTTGCAAAATTATTAAGGTCTGAAATTGTGGGGTTTTTTCTACTGGAATGAAACCCAAACATAGAGATTTCTGAGAAATTAAGCTTTGTTCTCAATTTGTTAGGCGAATCCACAATATTTTATATGTGATGATTTCTGGGTAAGTATCAATAGTTTTTCAGCATTTTTCTCCCAGATGATTTGTAGACTGCCAAGAGGAGTCGAATGTGAGGCTCACGACCACTTAGCAACTCTTTCTGTCTCAGTCTTTCTGATGAAATTTCACTGAAACTCAGCTCTTAACACAGGTCTTATTAACTGTCAAGAATCTTTGCTAAAAGTGTTCTGAGCAGCTCTAGTTCACGGTCTTCAAACTTGTTTTAACTTTAACCGTGCCAGATCTGTGAGGTAGGATCTGTGGTGTTCTGTGAGCAGAAGTGGGCTTTACACGTTGACTACATTGCTTGCCTGGTAGAGTTACCATCAAAGAGCTTTTTCAATGTGATAGACATAAGAAAAGCCTTCCAATTGTCTCTTCCATGTCCTGAGTGTCCCAGCTAGATTACAAATAGGATATGAAAGTCCAGACATGGGTCACTCAGCCCTGGGGTGTTGTGGATGCCCTCTTAGATCTGTGTCGAAAGCGATGGAAACATACCTGGTAGGGTGGATGCACTTTGCAGTTGGAGAGATGTAACCTAATTTGTCAGCTATCACAAAACACCCATTTCATTTCCATTGCTACAGTTTTGTCTAGAACTGTTCAAGCCCTGCAGGGCCCAGTTCACAAGGTTGTATGTGAACTGAACCCTGCTCTCAGGTTGAGGAAGGGTGGGTGGAGAAACAAACCTTTCAAGATTGCTTAGAGGGATGAATCTGAGAAATTCACACCTTCAGAACTCCTCACCGTCTTCCTCTACTCACACGAGTACTGAGCCCTTTTGTATTCTTTACTCAGGACTTTGAAGTGATCCTGGTAATACTTTCCCTCTACTTGCATTTCGGTCTTTCTTTGCTGAGTCACTCAAACGCTGGACAGTGCTTTCCTTCGGGGCCCTGAGTGCTGCCACTAATTAGCTCTTGCATTGCTATAACGTGCATTCAGCTCTTGCACTGCTATAATATGCCCCATGCTGTAGTTTACCTCGCTGGTGATTTGATCTTCTCTTGGTAATTCACATGTGGAATCTGCCTCTCTACCCAAATTCATGAGAAGTACGGGTTATATTTTGCAGAAAATACAGCAGGATACAGTTCTGCTTAAGCTGCTGAGACTAGTCACCATTGTAATATTGTGTCTCATTAAGGTTAATTGCAGCAGGATCCACATGCAAGAAAATCCCAGCCTAAAATCCAGTAGGCAAAATCATATTAATGTTGCGTAGCCTTGATGTGCCACATGCAAGGACTCAGTAGCATTTTTAATTCATAGTTGTGCCCCTATCAGTGTCCCCTTCTTTAACATTCGTAATAATTTCCAACTTTGTTTCAGTGTATTGGCTGTATTCTGTTCTTGCTTACATCCAGTTGATTACCAGGAATTAAATTCTTGTAATGGCAAAACATCTCAAAGATGAGATAATAAAATAACAGGATTTTGTGTATGCTTCCAATTACCTTAATGAGTTTACATATTTTTACTTTGGCTGTAGAGACGTTTTAATGTGGCTCCTCAACTTGGCACAAAGTAACTGCCTTTCTTGCTATTTCCTGTAAGTATCCTAAGAAGAAAGCCTGTAGCGTGTTTTACCTGCGTGGTCCAGCTCACTTTTCTCACAGTGACAGTATAATTTCTCTGCTTAAGTGCAATACAGAACATGTGGCTTTGAACATGTGGATTTTGGTAAAAGACAAACATATCCCCTCTCCCTTGATGCTAGAAATAGCAATAGCACTGAGCAGTCAAAGTATTTCAGTCTCTCGTTCTAACTGTATTTGAGAGGGCCTATGTTTCATGTCCTGTTATCGTTGCAGCAAAGAATCCCCCATTCTTGATAGCTTTTTTTTGTGCTTTTTGCAAAGATGAGAGTGAAGAAGTAAGGGGGAGCTCTTCCACAACAAATATCGCTGCATGCTCTAGGATCTTTTGGAAAGAAACCTTTTTTTATTTTTTAAATTTATCTTCCAGCTGTCCTTATTATTAAGATATTCATTCTTATAAAGGGATGTTAAATAATTAAGCTGGTGGAAGGGGCAACATCAACAAATGCTAGAATATATTTAAATAATGAAGAACATCTTTAATTTGTACATGTAAAATAATTGTGGGCCGATGGCAGGTTAAGCATTCATATTTATTAAAATGTACTTGCCTCTGCTTTAGAAGGAGGTTGTTGTTTCATATACTCTCCTTCAGCCTGAGCCACTTCAAGACTTCCATCTCTTCAGTCAAAAAGAATCAATTATGCATTGTGGTTACTTTCCCCCAAAATACTTTGATTGCCTCATTTTTTTTTAGCTGAGAGCACTCAAGTCATTCCTCTTTATACAGGAGAGAAGAGGGGAGTGGAAATTACCCAGTCTGTAACCAAATAACCTGGCCTTTAGTGAGGATTCCTAGTGATTCAGAATATTGACAGCAATCAGGAGTCTCAGGCTGTTGAAACTTCCCCTCTAATTGAACTGGGAAAGGTAAACCAGTTTCAGTGCTCCACACGCTGTAATTGCAATAATTTAATTTAGCTATTTAACCTGTAATTCAGTGGTATTTATTAAAGAGCATAGGAGAAAATGAGGCCATTAGGAGCCAGAGATGAATACATTGAAATGAAAATGAACACTTCTAACTGCTAGTTGACCTTCGTTTTGTAGCAGTTTTTATTAGGCTGGTCACGGTAATTACTGGGACGTGAATCACGAAGAAAAGTGAATAATTCTGTAATGAACATTTTTATTCATTATCTCACATTTTCAGGAATCAGAAAAGTATCATGTAAAAGTATCTCCAATGTTCTCCTTTTGTTTGTTTTTTGACAAATAATGGTTTGTGGACAATAGCCCGGTGCAAAACATCACTCCAGAGTGAGAATTTGAGTCACGGTGAATTGATGGGCCTGCGGTGTTCCGAATGCAGCGCGCACAACTGCAGAACATGCTCAGGGAGACCGCGAGGTTTGTAAATCAAGCAGGAATCATATTAGTAAACACGGGACATGCTGGTCACCCCTGTTAACACCTAGGAGGGCACATTTCGGGTCAAAAGATGAGGTATTGAGACTTCCCAGTGATTTGCATTGGGCTCTCTGGGCTTGAGTTCTTTTACCCTGGCTCCTGCCAAGGGGCAGTGCTTTTAGGAATGGGTCTTTCTGACCATCAACGACCCGTTTTGGGGAGCACAGTCGGCATCTGTGGAGGCTTCCAACTGTTTTTTGCAAGACAAGAGTGAGGCATCTCCCAATGCCACTGCGTGAGCAGCAGAGCATGCTCCATTCCTCTTCCGCTTTAGCCCACACCAGCATTTCCAGACTAGCTCTGGAGCACCCAAGCTACCTCCCCAGGGTTTGCTTCAGAGGAGAAAGGGTAGAGTGAGAGCAGGAGTGGGTGGCTCTGCTGCTTGTGTGGCTGGTCTAGGACTGGCATCACAGTGGGAGCAGGGGAGTGGATCAGCATCCTGCCAGGTGGGAGCCCACACACTGCCCAGTACTGGTGACTGTGTGCCATGCCACACGATCTGCTGGGTGTCCTGCCACCACAGCCCTGCCGGCCATGTTGTTGCATTAAATCTGCTTCTTTGCTGCAGCAAATTGTTCGGAGTTAGTGCCTCAGCAAGGAGGAGAATGGGCAGAGCTTTGTCAGTTGTGCTGTGGTTGATATTCTGTTCTCTGCTCTTGAACACCCTCACGTATTGTTCTTTTTACCCCTCTTGTTTTCTTACTAGTTTTATTAAACATGTCAGCCTCCACAGGGACCTGGCTTCCTTCACTCTCATAGTTCACAAGATCTGGAGGGAATTTTAATTTGGTTTTGTGTTTTTATTTATTTTTTTAAATAATTTTTAAAAAATCTCTCTATTTTTCTAAATTACTACCTGATACAGTGAGATGAAAGTTCAGAAAGATGGGAGTAGTGAGCAGGGTTACTACCCGAATACTTGCACCTTATTTACACTATTCACAGCCACAGTAATTCTAACACGGACAAAGAGGATGAATTTATTGATTGTAATTACTCACCCTGAAGAGGTTGCTAATAGTTCCAGGTTTGAAGCTCTTAGTGCTGGAGATGATCTCTGTTAAGCATAGTTTTCTCTGCTTAAAAGTGGCCAATAAACCTACACTAAGAAGCAGTGATTAAAAACTCCGTCTGCACTAGCCTCTTAATTTCCCAAAGTGTATGTTTTCTTATTTGAAGCTTTTTGTTTTTCAGCCTGACTTCGAAAAGGAAGATAGGTCTCATTTAGTTTTAAAGTGTCCCTGTGATGCACATTCCCAAGACAGTTTTCCTAATTTCTTTTGCTGTCTTCACTTTAAGGCAGATCTCAGTCCCTCTGGCAAATCTCTCACTGGGACTGACATTAACTTGAGGTTTGGTATTCAAATGGCTGAGGCTATGTTGTGTGGGTTTAAGGAGGTAAAAAACAAGAGTTGTAAGTGGTAAGATGTGAATACTTTCAACATTCACCTGGGGTCAGAAACTGAATGTAACTTAAAACCTGGAGTTGGAACCTGAATGTGCTTGCTTATGGAGAGGCACCAACTAGCTGGGCTGAAGAAAAGGAATGTGATGTTTTCCAGCTGACTGATTTTCCTGCCATATCCCCTTATCTGCAAGCTACCTTTTACTGCTCAGCCTAGAATCCCAAACTGGTAAATATGCCACTGTTTGCACCAATTTTTTCTACCTGATAATGGTTTAAACTACATCACCAAAAAGGCTAGCCTCTATATTTGCTGAGGATTGGAAAGCACTCACTCCCTTGGAATTTGGCAGTGTGATCTTAGTGTGGCTTGCCAAGTCTTTTGTGGGGGGTTTAGTTACCTGTGACTAGTTTTCTTTAGAATACTGCCACATTCTTTTGGGCCTCTGTGGCTAAATGGAGATGTACAGATGCATGTCCGACCACCCCCATTCAGTGATCAGCCAGAAAACTTAATCTTGGGTCAATGTAATAGAGTTAAATTTTATTACTAATAGTTTTCAACTGTGGTGGCTAGTTGGCAGTTACGGATGATCCGTGAATGCTAACTCAGTATTATCATGATAGTCCAGGATTTGAGAAGGCTTAATAAAGCTCAGAGTTTAAAAACAATTAGCAGAATCTGGGCTGCGTTTCTTTTAAAAATATTTGCCTTGTTTATTCAAGTGGCTAGAGCTGAATGTCCTTACTACAGACACTCTCTTTGCACGGCAAGAGTTAAAAATCCTTACTGTACATTTTTCTACACCTACATCAAAGTTGCCATAGTGGTGAGAGTTACAAACGTATGAGTACAAATAGATATACATTCAACATATTACTTTTATATTTGATATATATTTCATACACACACATCTATCTGCATGTATATGTGGGCTGGCAATAAACCATTTTACCGCTACATTTTTCTTTGAAAACAAATGCCAGCCAGTGATAATGGTATACTTTTTCTAGCATAGGATCTTTTTAAGCAATAGACTTTGCCACTGGGAATTGTAGTTTGAGATAATTGACCCACGTGAGTTATGTGTCCTGAGTCTAAAGCAAGGGCACACGTGGTGGTATCAAAATCAATTATCTCACAATACATTCCCCAGTGTAAAGGGCTACTGCAGTTAGAATACACCCATGAAAAAGATTTACGTATTTTAAAATGTTTTCAGTGACTTAATTCTTATAAGTAATGTTCTTGCGTTATGCAAGAAAAAAACCAACTCAAAACAATAACAGTGGATTAAACTGCATTGAGTGTACCTACTGACGTGCTCTGTACAAGCACTTGCTCGCTGGGGATGAAATCTCATTGGGGTATCACTGATGGAGTATCACAATGGCTGTATTAACTGGGCTGCCTCCATTGCTGCTATGCAGGTGACTGTCAAGTAGATGCATCTTCATTTCCTCTGTGGTCGTCATCCATTTGCGTGTGTCAGGGAGCAGCAGAAGTAATGAACAGAGCTGCCAAGTTCTGAGGACAAAATTCTACCTCTGCCAGTCCTTGCAAACCCTTGCCAGGGTAAAACTATTTGGAGAGACCAGAGGTATTTAACTCAGAGATGGTGTCTCCAGTCAGAGCCCGATCACCCAAATGATCATAGCTAAATTATCATGTACTGGAACTTTGAAACTCTTCAACTGCCCCGTTGCTTGGTTACAGGATCATTAGTCATCTATTCTGGTAGCAGGGTGAGAGGTGGGGGAACTGGAGGGAAGGGGGGAGAATATTACACGTGCTGTTGAAAATGCAATGAGCACATTCGATCATATCTAATTCCCATTTATATTACTGTGGACATCCCTACTGCCCAGCTGCCCTCTCAAAGACTCAGAGCTATGGGATTTTTTGATGCATGAATGAAGACTGGGAAGAGGGCCAGCATGCTGTTCATAGGCTTCTTCATCATTTATTACCTTCTAGTTTTAATTGTTTTCCTGCTTCTCCCGAGATATTTATCCAGGAGGAATTGTACTATGCAACGCAGACACGCGAGGTGGCAACTGAAGATTGCTTGTTAGCTCAGTGCACCGTACAGTAGATGGGTCTTAATAAAATAGGGAAGACTATTTACATGAATAGAAGAGGCCCATTTGTAAACCCTTTATTACAGAAGCACACAAGTTTGACTCATGTTTGTCCATTATAGAGGTGTGGATTATATAATATTCACCACATAACTGCACCGTCTATCTATCTATCTAGTAATGAAAATCAGATCTTTCCATATACCATGCTGTTGCATCCTGTTGTGTCCACAGGGCTACATTTATCTCTGGTAAAAGGCTCTGGTAGATTTACAATAGGGCAAAAATCTGATCTGCTTAGTTTCTGACTGGTAGCCAGTGGTGGAAAAATTAAAGAGAAGCTCCCATAAGACAGCTTGATGACAGGAGGTAAAACAAAGGGGAAGTTGGCAAAGGAGGGATGGATAATTTATAGGAAAGATATGAATGGACTGTGTGTTTCAAATAGCGAGATTTGAAGGGAAGAATGCAGATATCTCATTCCCTGTATCTTCAGTGGAGCTCCACAGTGTTTTTCTTTGAGCAGCTTTCAGATGTCACCCTCACCACCATTTGCCTTCCCTCATCAGAGCCTGGTGGCTTTGTCACAGGCAGTACCTCTGTGGCAGTTACCTTTTGCAGTCCTCGTGCTGCTTCCCAGTCCTACCCTGTCCTGCTGGAACTGTGCATGCCATGGCCACAGCCTTTCCTCAGCACATGGCCGAGGTGTGCAGAGGAACCTGGTCTGCCTCCAGCTCCAAAACCCAGCACAAACACATTGATGTACCCAAGAGAGGGAAAGCTGGCAGTGTAGTGCTGTGTGGAATATGGCTCCAGCCTTTACCAGTTGTTACTTTGTGTTTTTGGAGAACCCCACGCTGTGCAAGGCATGTGACAAAGTGCTCCCTGTCTCTGAAGAAGGTCAGACCCATAGGCTGAAGCAGGAGTGACCACTTTGATTTAGGTCCTCTTTGATTTGAGGAATAAAAAGATGCAAGTCGCTTTCTGTGCTTTGAGGGCTAGAGAATTAGGGGTGCTTTCATGCCTCTGTCCCATTTTAGTCTTCAGTAAGGCAAGGGCTACGAATTACTCCAATTTCTTTTTTTTAAACATAAGAGTGCAGTTAAGAAAACTGTGTGTGAACTGGGGCTTGGAAGAATTGAAGGCTACTATATGTAGGGGATCTTCTTAGGTGAAGAAAGTGGCTTTAAAAACAGGCATCTTTGGATTGACACCCCCAAAATTATTTTATTATTTCTCCCAACACTTCAATTACATTGAGTGTTTATCTCACCTCTTGGAGGAGGTGATTTTGTCTTCATGAAAGTTCATGTTATTCACTGCAGCAGTCAGGACTTCTTCGTTTGCCTCATACCTAGAATTCCCTGTTAGTTAATTGGGAGAGTATTTGACTTAGATAGGTCTGCTGAGCAGAGTCCATGTTGCCAGGTTCAGTAGACAAAGCATATACACCAGATTTATCCATTCCTCATCCATCTTGACAAAGGGATAAATATTGACTCAAATGTTCAATCTTGTTTCCCTCCCATCCCCCTTCCCAGCAAAACCCAAAGTACATGTTTCGTGGATAGAGCCAATTGACCAAGCTTAGATAAAAATACCTTGTGCTTGTAGTTATGGAATGGCATCAATTAGTCTGAGTAACAGGTCATCTTGCCTGAGACAGCACACATCATTAGGTCTAAAAAGATGATATGTAATTTATAAACATATATTATATGTTTTTCCTAATGAATTAGGAAAAAACCTTTTACCATCATATATTTTTAATTATGTAATGAGTGTTACAGCATGTGAATCAACTTGATTTAAAAATACAAAAGAGTAGAAGTACCCTAATAATAAATCTGTAGGTGTGTGTTGGAAAGGAGATGCGTGACTGATGAGATATTAACAGTTTTGACCTGATCTCTCAGTGACTGATAACACTCATTTCTAGAGCACACTGAGGCTCCCCTACGGCACAGCCTCTGTTGAGGTTGGAGGGGGTGTGTGCAGCTCATGCTGAGTCCGGTGCTTCTAAAAGGGGTGCTTGGATCAACCCGATTCATTTTTGTGAATCACAACTGTAAATTTAGAAAGCAGAAAATGCCTGTTTCATAGTGCTGCCTGACTTTGGCAATGGGACATTATCGTTGTGTACTCTGAAGTGCTCCTCCTCGTCTGAGATGTTCCTGTCTTGGGGCTTCTTGCAAGGATTTGCCGGCCTCAGAGTCAGGAAATGTTTTCCTGATAGTCCGCCTACACTGTCAGTAGCCCAATTAAATCTCATTACTTCTTCTTATACTCCAGTGGGATCCCCAAACAATTCCTTGCTAGCCTCACTATCTGTCCCCTGTCAGACACTCCTGGATGATTATCTGGAGTCTCCAACCAAGTTCTGGCTATAAGTCAGCCTGATCGTTGTCTGCTTTGTGCATGTCCAAGGCCCTTCTTGCTTTGCATCCCATATCCCTCAACTGCATTTTTTTTGTAAATCTGGCGTGCCATGATGTTTTGGTTAGAAAATATCTTCTGTGTAGAGTTAAATACCTGCCTGAGTGATAAAGAAAAAACAGTCCAGGCTGAAGACTGTCAATTAACCCCTCTGTCACTCAGCTCTGTCTTCTGGTCTCAGGGGTAGAGGAGGGAAGGCTCTTCATCCAGGGACATTGACACGGAACTGTGGAAAATAATCTTACTTCTCAGTTATGCACACGGACTAAATTCAGTCCTTAGCTTCACCATCCCAGGGTGTTCTTGAAGTCAGAATGCGATCCACAGCAAGACTAAAGGGAAACTAGTTTTTCCACAGAACAAAGACCCAAGACTGCCTATGATTTTGTGCACCTTGCTAATTGGAGGGTGTTGTCAAATTGGAGGTAATTCGGAGAAGTACAACAGAAGTGATTAAAATGTTGACAGGATGTTTTCAAAAGGAAAGATGAAAAGAACTAAAAATATATGAGCAAGTTAAATAAGGAGCAGGTAGAGGAATTATGATTGAAGTGTCAAGGAACATTGGGGATGATTCAGTAGTGTGACAGCCCTTCCAGGCCCCATTTCCAGAAGGTTTGGAGTGAGGCTTCAAAGTCTGTGAAGCCAGAGAGACTTCAGTATCAGCCTGATGCTACACAGGTGCATTTTCAGAATGAGAGCTACAGCCATGAATAATAGCTAACTGAACTATGTGTGAAATGAGCATTATAAAAAAATTCCAGACCATGACTGATTTTCAGGTCGTGGAGTGTTCTTAAGAGGTGGAAAACTGCCAAGTTTCAGCAGAGTACTTACAAACCCATCTCCTAGCATTTGGTGAATATGTCTTCTTTGTTTAAGCCTCAGCAAGGCTAGGAACAGGACAAGAAACTCTTTAGTCAATCAGAAATCAAGAGCAAACAAACTAAGGGAAGGATGGTCTGGAAAGGAGCTACCATATCTGACTTGTGCCCAATCCTGAAATTTTCCATTTGCTGTTAGTTACAGTTTAGTCTCCTGTGGGATCAGTAAGGATTTGGTTAAAGTAAAAATTGTGTAAAAGCAGAGAGTGTAATTTTTCTGTCCATATCTCTAGGCAGGACCTTGTGATGGTCTGCTGCTCTGACCCAGTCAGGTTGCTCTTGACAGTGCAAGTGTCCCTGTTAAATACCCCATGAATCAGGCAGCAGACCTAAAACTGATGTAGTTTTTTCTTCACAACAAATAGAGGCGCGGACCTCATTGCTGCAGGGTGCCTTAGGGGTTAAAAATAACAAATAACAAACAGATTTGGAAGAGGACTAGGCAAAATCAGGAAGATTTGGCGGGTGGTTTATAAAAATGCTAGTCTGGTCTGGATCAAGTCCTGGCAGTGAAAGACTCTAAAGCATTAATTGCATGGAGCTGGGAGGGTCTGGACAGGGTCTAATTGTGAACTTTCTTCTACCTTGATTCACAAGCTTTTTCCTTAAGCTTCAGCTGGTGGCCATGATTGAAAATGGGGTTCTGCCTGTGGACATGACCCAGAAAGTTTAGGTTCTTATATGAACAAGAGTGGAAGTGTCTGGCTGATGGGATCTCACTGATTTCACTCTGTCCAGAAAGAGACCTCGAGATTCATCCTAGGAGGCCATCATTTCTCTCTTCTGTGTGAAGCATTGTTTGGATCTGGTCTGAACACCTTCTTCCACTAGTTTAGCTAAAGGAGTCTTCCAGACAGATAATCCAGAATACTTCAGGGTATTGATTGTTTAAACTGATTGCCACTCCAGTTTAGCTGACCTGTTTTGCATACCCATATAAATGTACAGTGAGAAATTTCCTGATACAGACAGTTTTAAGCTGACTGAAATAGAGGTTACACTGGGGTTTGCACTAGTTAAACTGAGTCTTTTTGATTAAACTGGTGCCAAATTCTGTGTGGACAAATCCTCATATTGTAACAAACCCACACATCCTCCCTTTCCTCTGACAATCATATCAGGCTGGTGAGTCCTATGGACCCAATCTAATAGAAATGGAATTTTTACCATGCAAATCTTATTACCTAAAGTGCCAATGAAACTAATGGGATTTTGGGTAGTAAAAAATACTCTGTATATAATACATAGTTTGGAATATAAATTCATGGGGTGGGGGGGAGGAATATAAGGAAAAGGAGCTGTTATTGCATGTAGTCCTTTGTGACTTTGGAGGACCTATTCCTCCCAAGACCTCTCAGCTCCCACTTGATTTCAGTGGGACCAAAGTGGTGTTTAATATCTTCCTGAAAACACTGAGCTCCTTGCAGAGTTGGGTTTTGAAATTACACAACTAAGTGTCTTGTTTGTTTTAGAACTCATACAAGGGAGGGGAACAGAGACAAAAATTATCCCAAACACTACACTACAAGGACAGACATATACAGGAGTATAAATTTTTCCAAAGGGAACCATTTTTACTGTGGAGGTTGACTGAATGCATAAAGAACACAGAGAACACTTGGACATATTTTGACAAACTCTGGATTAAAAAAAAAAAAAAAAAGCTAAATCTGTTTAGATAACACTTTCATTTGATTCCCCTCCCTAATATACATACACACATATATATGTTAGTGTCCGCAGGCTTCCAACCTGTGTGGCAGCTCTCAGCCTGAGGACAGTGTCAACAGATGAATCTAAAGTTAATAACTGAAGTGTTGCAAACACTACATCCTTTAAAACTGTTTCCTGTAGTTCCTATGTGTTGTAATAATACAGCACATCTTGAGAAGGGTCCAACACCCCTTGTCATTACTTGCACACAATTCCTACTGATTTTTCTGAGTGCTTAGTTTATGTGTACATTCAAGCCTAAATATTTTGAAGTAAAATCTTTTTAATAAACTACAGCATTGTGCTATTTTGATAGTGATGGTGATTACTCGATGTCACTGAGTTTAATCCCAGTTGGCAGCTAAGCACCACACAGCCACTTGCTCACTCCCCTCCAGTGGGATGGGAGAGAGAATTGGGAGGGTAAAAGTAAGAAAACTTGTGCGTTGAGATAAGAACAGTCTAATAATTGAAATGAGATAAAAGAATAATGAAAAATCCTAATCAAAAGAAAAATAACAAAACCAGAAAGAAGCAAAACTGAAGAAAAACAAATGATACGAATAAAAAACCACTGCTTACATTGAATGGAATGATGCCCTGACTATTGACGAGCAGCAGCCCCCAGCCAGTTTTTCCCATAATTTATATACTGAACATGAGGGCATATGGCATGGAATATGCCTTTGGTCAGCTGGGGTCAGCTGTCCCGGCTGTTTCCTCTCCCAGCTTCTTGTGCATACCCAGCCCCCTCACTGGTGGGGCAGCATGAGAAGAAAAGTTCTTGACTTCAGGTGAGCAACAACTAAAACATCAGTATGTTATCCACATTATTCTCATTCTAAATCCAACATACAGCTCTGTACTAGCTGCTAGGAAGAAAATTAACTCTATCCCAGCTGAAACCAAGACACTTGGTTTCCTGTCATTTTGGAAGCAAAAATGCAATAAATGATACCGTTATTTTTGTATTTATTTTAATGAAATAGGCAGAAAAGGCACTTCAGAAAAGTGGAGGAGAGAGGAGGAGGTCAGATATAAACAACTGCAATGTGATGTACGTTTTTGTGGCGCTGATAGTTATTATTCCCAAAGAAAATAATGTCCTTTTTTATTTGCTTTTAACATTTCGCCCTTGGCATCTGTTCCATCCATTGTGGACTAACCTACACTCTGTTCTCTGACGATGGGTTAAAGCAAGCACTTACTGAAAAGCATTCTCTACTTAATTACTTTTCCTTCTTCTGGAAGCTATTTTTTTATAGTCACATGTTAATTGTGTATTAGTAGGCCTTTCTGATTAGTTGAAAACATAATGAAACCTTTGTAAACAACAGGGAGAAAGAGGGAAAGAGGGAGGGAGGGAGCAGGAACGGGGGAGAAAAGGACCCAGAGAAAGAGAGGTGTGAAGTGGGGGCTGGATCGGTGGGGAGGAGGTCGGCCAATTTTGAAAGGCAGAAATTATGCAAGTGGAAATTTCTGGTTTTTTGAATGACAACTTCCCTCGCCCAAATTAATCAACTTACTTAACGAGAAATGAGATGCATGGAGATGCAAATTGCTGTTGATCTCCAAAAGCAGGGTGGCAAAGGCAGCAAGTTGGAATGGTGTGGAGGGGGGTTGAGCCGCAGCTGTCCACTAACAAGTCAGTCCTATTTGTAAAGGGCACGGAGCTGAATAACGGTTTTGTTATTGGCTTTCTCTCTTTCTGAGCCGTAGGTAGAAATGCTGCATTTGTTTCCTGCTACTATTTCAGCGAGATAGATGTCCTCCTTTTTCATCTCCCCTGCCCTTTTGGTTTTCACAGTGGAACCCTGTGTTCTCCATGCACCCCAGCCTCTCCAGGATGAGGCAAAAAATTGGGACACACAAGGAACACAGGCTCAGGTCCAGGGTCTCAAACATAGAAGGTAATCCCACGAATTATTAAGTTACCTGCACACCCCTCCAAAAGGCAGGAAAAATTAAAAAAAAAAAAAAAAAAAACNNAAAAAAAAAAAGAAAGAGTGTAAACAGTACTCAAGACCCAATTCAGTGACGCTGAGAGCCCAGCCTGTGCAGATCAGATTCGGTGAATCAGCTGAATCAGGCCCCCTTCTTGGAGATGTTTTTTCTTTCCCTGGAAAGCTGTTCCTTAAACACAATTCACATTGGTTGTTTTTAAAAGGACTATCCTCTGTTTGCAGTGCTGGATTTTCAACGGGCAGAGCCTCCCCCTCTCCGGTCCTCCGCCTCCACCCCTTCTGTTGCTGCTTTAAAGAGCTGTGCTTATAGGGATTTTGCAGCTCTCCGTGTGTTATTAGAAAACGTGTGGCTGGGACGGTTAAAATGGGAGTGCTACTGTATGCAAGAGCAATGTTCACTGTAAGCAATCCAAGGAAATCCTGCCAAGGCAGTATATGAACAGCAGCCAAACAAAACACAGGCGCCTTTCCAGTGAAAACCAGCACACTTCTGCAAATAGAGGAAAAATTGACTTTCTGATTTGGAGTGTTTCTACAACTAAGAAGAATTACTACAGTGATTGTTCTAAAAATATTTTTCAGCAGCATATTCTCCAAGGAGTTGGGATGCTTAGCATTGTTTAATTATGCTCCTCTTAGGTGATCAATCTGGATTGTATAGAAAAAAAATAGAAAGTTTTTAGGATTTTCTTTTTAGACAGCATTGACATTATTTTTCTGCAGTGTTATAGTGACATAAAACACCACTTATTTAAGGAGCAAAAGTGGTATTTTTATCTTTGCACTTCAGGAAATATGACTGGAGATTCATCTTTTGCAACTTCATAGTCATAGATTGCAATTTAACTGCTTTATCTAGAGCAACCCTCAAGATCCCTACCTCTGCAACTAATAAGTTTTATTTTTCATCTGAGTATTTTACACCTTCTCCTTCCCTTGCCCCCCCTTGTGCCCCTTCCCCATTTAGGCTGTTAAAGCTTCTGTTAATTTTTCTTCTTTGTTCACTCAGACTGGATTTTCCTTTGCAGGACTTCTGAGTCCTGTAGGAACCCTTTAGTGTAGATGTGTCTGCAAACATTCTGGCACTCAAAAATTTCCATAGTGGTGGAAATTGAATGGGATTCCACAAATTTGTGTATTGTCAAGAATAAATATGCTATTAAAATTGTTTTGCTAGTCTCAACAAAGGAATTCTTAATAATGGAGTTTAAGAATGCAGTCAGTTTATCTAAAGTGAGCTAAAGAAATAGGATAGACCTAGGGAGAACTGCTATTGTCCTTTTTTTGTTTCCAAAAACCAACATAATACCTGCAGAAGAAAAAGCAACAGAATTGTCAAAGATTAATTTCAGTTTATGTATTTCTTATATTTCAGCTGTTTTTCCTTTTAACCAAAGATACAAAAGATACTTTACTATCTGTGTCTCCATTTATTCCTCTAAAATATTTACAGCTGAGTTCTTTAGGCTTGTAGCTGCTCTTTTAACTACACTGCCACAACCAGATTTATCCCTACATTGAAGAGTGTCTTGAGACTAAAAAATCCCGATGTGGAAGAAGATCTGCTTCTAGAGCCCATTGAAGCCAGTGGAAAGATTCATATTGACTTTGGTGGGCTTTGCATTGGGATGTTAAACATTCATTTCTTTTTTTTTTTTTTTTTTNATGAAACAGCCCATGTAGTCTTTTGTTTTCTTTTTTTTCCCTTTTTTTTTTTTTTTTTAATTTAACTAGTCATTCTCAGAGCGAGAGATCTCACTTTAAGCAAATCTTAAAGTTGCCCTAATTTAGTAACTAACTTGGGCTGTGTTTACTATTCAGACAAAACTTTCAGTGGGGTGAAACTGTTGTGTATATTTCTCCCATGGTAAGATCATGTGTTTGAAGATCTAGTTTAAGTAGCTAAGGTAGGGTGGACCTCTGCCCTATACTAAGCCCCACTTCTCCTTTGTGCATAATGCTGTACTCATAGCCAGTCCAACAGAGACCAAATCATATATTTATACATATATAAGCACATACATATGCGTACATGCACATATACATTTATATACATGTATATATATGAAAATAAAAGAAAGGTTGAAAATGTAATCATTTCTCCCTTCACTGTG
Organism: Eulacestoma nigropectus; assembly: GCA_013397775.1. Lineage (NCBI taxonomy): Eukaryota > Metazoa > Chordata > Aves > Passeriformes > Eulacestoma > Eulacestoma nigropectus. The sequence continues at coordinate 2,035,930 of VZTE01003815.1, forward strand.
AAGGCTATCATCCTCTGTGTTCAAATTAGGACAGGGAAGTCGTGTTATATGTCGTGTCAAGACACAGTGTAGTTCTGTACCTTTAAATGTTGATGCATAGCAGTGAAACCAGGTGAGATCTGGCCCCAGGTGCTGGCTGCTGCATGCATTGTTGAACAATTTTTAAAGGATGCAGATTGGGTGGTTGGAGGAGGAAAAAGGATGTCTTTTTCTAAACACTTTTTCTTTTTTTTCAGTGAAATATATTTTAGGTTTAATGAAATGATTAAAAAAATTATCAACTTAAGCTTCATACATTCCTCTAATAACAGCTCTGTATAATCTAGGCCTGACCTGGCTCTCCCTGATGAGCAATACTGGTTGTCATGCAGCCCCAGTTACACCAAACCAAGGGAAGATTTTGTTGAGACCATGCAACTCATTTCACTGGTGGTTGTACATATATGCTGAATTAAGGATTCTTCACAGAATTGCTCAGAAGGGAAAGCTTGGATGCTGAAGAGGTGCTCCAAGGACTGCTTCTACTTTCCCTGTCTGCACATCAAGAGCCTACATGGCTGGAAAAAACTGCTCCACAGCAAAGTCTTTTCCTTCTTTCCTTTCAATGTAAATCCAGTTTTAAATCATTTTACGTTCAAGGTTCAAATTCTGTGGTCACCAGAGATGGTGCATCAAGGTAAATTTGCAGATAATTTGGGTAGTGGCCCATATTGAAGGTGTGTGGCTTCTAAGCCTAATTAGAGGTGTAGTTTGTTGCAGGCAAAAATTATTGATACACAAGGAAGGTTTTATTCGGAGACATCTGTAGGTTGGCAGCTGTGCCAGCCATGTCTGTTCTTCTGAGTAACGGAAGCCACACAGCCGGGAATAGCAACGTTTTAGTGACAAGTGTTGAGAATATTGGTTGAATTGCACTATGAAAATATTTTCATTATTTTTATTATTACTGTTCTGCAAGCGGATTTGAGATACGTGCCTGCCTATGTCTGCGAGCAGATGAGCTGGAGAGGGAGGGCTGTTATTTTTATTTTTTTCCGATCACACCTCCTTAGCATTTTGTACATATCAGCATTCTAGCCGAGCGATTTGCTAATTGCACTGGAAGAGCCACTTTAAATTCAGGAATACTGAAACTTTGAAACTGTAACATTTTGACTGGCGAGAATGACCAGTCTTCTTTTCTCTTTCGCAGTGAGCTAGTTGAAGGAAGCTGGCATTGTCGCAGAGTGAAAGCTCTGCAGAAGTGCCGCAGGTTTTTCATATGGAAATGTGAAATAATGGGGTGATTAAATAGAGCTGTATATTAAAGTACATCTGACATTAGAATTAGCATAATGTGCTCTAGCCCTAGGCTGAGTACTTTATTTGCCATCTGCGTCGGACCAAAATCCCCTGGGGAAGCGCTAAAATATTCTGAATAAACTCAGCCCGAGTTCTTATTGAGAGTAAAATACCATTTGTGGCACGTCGTATTGATTCGTCTTAATTGCGGTGCAGAAAAGAACATTCAGTTGCTGATGACTTTTGTACTCTGTGACAAGTCGGCTGGAGTTATTCTAACACTGCAGTTGGTTAACCTGAACAGACTGTCGTGCTCAGAGAAGGAGAAAACCTTATCTTCAGTAGCATAAACTATAGTATCATCTTCTGGCTTTACTCCTCTCTATCTCGATGGAGTGTCCTTTTTTTTTTTTTTTCTTTTTTATTATTCCCTGGGAACAGCAGCCAATGAACTGAAGGGAAAATGGGGCTTCATTGAATCAGTCCAAGAAAATTCACATTCTTACCTAGTTATTCTCCGCGGTCTCCCTCCCTACACTTCCACCCCCATATCGTCTTAAAAAAAATCCAGGAACATCTGACCAGCTTTCATCTAAGGGAGTGAAAATCAGTGGAACTTGTCCTTGAGGATCCATCTCCAGAACCATTAGTTCAAGAGATTTATTATGTATATTCTGTAAAAAGCTGTGGCTTCTCCTGTGCATAAGCCCACAGTCTTAGCTGGTTGTAATGGTTTGATTTTTGTCAACTCTCTGCTCAAATAGGTTGCTGAATACCTTTGAAAAAGTGCTTATAACATGCATAAAAAATAAATATTTCATCTGAAGGAAAATACTTTGATGCTCCATACAATTCTGTAACATTCATAAGGTCCAGTTTTTACCCTATAATTGCCTATCATTATACACAATTTACATATTCAAACATTCTCTACAAACCTTAGTCTAGCATGTTTTTATTACAAATTCAGATCAAGGGAATAACCTTTAACTTCAGAGACAAATGAGACAAATTTACAAGTGCATGTCTGCTGTTTTCTTGTGTTTTATAAATCCCTGCAGACCTGAACACTTTTGCTATAACGCCACTCAGAACAATATACATATATTACTACTTGTTTGTAGTGCTTCGGTAATGAGTCCCCTTTGTATTAGATAACCTATATAATTCAGCATCTAGGCCCTCCATAACGTCAATTATCTCCTCATAGCTAAATGTACATTCCATTAAAACAAGATTTACAGCCTTTACAATACTTCTTAGGCTTGAATGTGGAGATTTTGTGGATTTAAAGAAGCAGAGATGGGAGCTAGCATTTGTTAAAGAAGCAATGAAATAAAACAGAAATGCTATTTCATTTACTAACTATGAATAGGCACCTAATACCCTTAAGAAATAGCTGTAGTAAAACAGACTGAAGTACTCCTGGGGAAAAAAACCAGGAAAATTTGTTTTCACCCTTTGGCTTTTTTTATTGTTTCCTAATTTACTCTTAGTTTTTCCATTATATGACATGGACAATTTCCTTCATGTACCCTCCGTTTAGTTCCTATTCAGATTACTGAGAATTCTTGAGCGTAAGATGAGAAAATGGCACCTTAGAAGAGTCTGTGGGGAAAAAAAAAATCCCAGCACTTGCTAGTTTTCAAACAAAACTGCTTACAGGAAACCAATTTAAAGGGAAGCTGCTGGCATATTTCATATGTTGTAGAAAAGACTGACATTATTTCAAATGCATTTGAATACTTTATGCAAAGAAAAGGCCTAAAAGTGTCCTTGAGCTGTACAAGGGTTTTTCATGAGTGCTCTAAATGGGATATTATACCACCAGCCACGGGTAGTCCTACAGTCTTTTAATCTCACGACTGGGTAGGGTACCCCTCTGTATTGCATTCCCCATTTTAGCTGATAGTTTTCACTATTTTATGCAGCAGGTTTGTAAGACATCCGTTCAGTCTGTTCGTTGATGTCTTAGGTTCAAAGAAACTATCTAAAAGACACAAGGCTGTTTAGATGCTAAAGGTGGAGTTAGTTGAAACTGTTGTATCACAAAGGGCTAATTTAAAAGTTAACTCATTCACTATTGATCTTTTAATATTGATTTTCCTGTTTGCTCCTTACTTTTCACACTTCTCCCTTCCTCTGCTTTATAAATTGCCTTTGCATTTTAGATTTAACACCAATTAGGAGAAGGTGTTCAGAGATGACAAACATGTTTTTTATCTTCCATTTAAATGGAAGTGCTTCTGGGTAAAAATCCTAGTGTCACAAGGTCCAACTTTTGCTATGCATTTTTCGTTCCTTTTCTGCACTAAGTAAAAGCATTTCTTATACTTCTGTAGGCTGAACATTAAATTCCAGTAAGCCAGAAGCTCTTTTAAGGAATGAGAAATTGGACATCCAGAAGGAAGTTGCCCAAAATGCCTATTGACATTTTATACCTAAAAATATAATATTGCCATTTTGTAACGCACTAGAAATTAAACTGAGCTGTGCATTTGGCTTATGTATGTGAATCTGGCAGTACAGATCTGAGGTATGATTAAGTCTCACAGAAAATGGGACCATTGAACACAAGCTGCATCTTCAGCCAAAGGTCTCCCATGTCCATTAAGAAGCAGGAAGCATCTGTTTGTGTTATGCATGGCTGTAGTCTGCCTGCAGCCTCCTCCTTTTTTGTAAGTATAAATGCCAGAGAGGACATATAATATGCTTCTGGGGAAAGTTCAACAAAAAAAAATAACGAATTGCAACTTGGTATATTCATGTAAGTCTAGTTAAGATCCTTGTTAGTGACAAAGTTGTGTAGTTTATCTGAAAAAACTCGAACTCTGTGTTGGTGATCATTGCAGCTACTTTGAATTCATAGCAGGGTAATTCAAATCACAGTTTGGCAAGGTGTATCACCTTGATATCTCTAAGACTTTCAACGATTCATGCTCTTTGTTCTTGGAATTCTGAAAGGATTGGTTGTAGATAGACAGCATGACAGTCTGACTTCTCTGCTCTGTGATTAGTAATTAATCTGTTTGGTTTTCCCCTCATGTAATAAAATAGTTAATTTGGCAAAATAGATATTGATTATTACAAGAGTGATAAACAGATTATTTGCAGTTCTGCCTAATAGAAAAAAAAACCCACTGCTAAAATGGCTTCAGAAAATAAAATAGTTTCCCAAAAGTGTGGCAACACTTAATCCACCTAAACTGGAGTTTGATAGTTGGCTTTAGCACAAGAAGAATTAATAGTACATTGCTAACAGTAGTGCATTATTAATATATCTTAATATTTGTGTCAACCAGTACTACCGTAGATATTTTCCAATAGGTAGAAAATGCTCTCAAGAATATTCACATCACTAATCAAAATCAGTGAAGCGAATGAGAGGATCTTGTGGGGTGTGTAGGTTCTCTTGGCATAAAGCATCTTGCATAATCTCTGTTGAGAACTTGCAGTCTCACTAGTCAAGGTAGAAAGAGGATGGGGAAAGCTGTAAAACGTACAGGCAGTGTGTGGGAGAAGAATATTGCATGAAGTCGTGATTTTTCTTCTGTTGAGGAAAGCACGGGAGGAGATAGGCTATCAAGAGGCAAAGCAGGAAAAGGGAACAGGGCCTTGTATGGGAGGAAATAGGATTGTTACTGAGAAATAACACCTCGCAATTACTTCTTTCCTCAGACACCCCTGTTTTTCCATCCACCTCTTAAAAACATTTCATTTTGTTTCCCTGGCACATTCTTTCCTTTCACTGACCTCATCCTGAGATTCCTCATTTCCAGATGATGACAGGCTCTGTGGCCCCTCATGCTTGGGCTCTTGCACCTAAACCTTCATCTGCTCTTGACTGAGATGCACTTCAGGTTGGCTGAGCTTTACAGGAGACAAGGGCTATTTATCTGAGTGTAGAATTGGAGGTGCGTAGGTTGTGAGACTGCAGGCGACTTGTTAAGTCATAAAATACCAACTTTAGCTGCCAGTTGATGCTAACTTTATGAACTGTTGGTGATAGTCCCCGTAACCCTCAGCAGGATGTACTGCAAGACTCTCTTGAACCCTTTCTTTAGATGAGGCAGTATAGGGATGGGTGAACTGTGTTAGCTCTGGAGATGGATAGAGGAGTTAAGCTTGTTTTTCATCTTCAGCTCTTGCTGCCATGAAAACAGAATTAATATGAAGAGAGGTGTAAAGAGATATGGGACCTTCGTGTTTGTTGTTTAAAGCTAGTGACTGGCATTGGACTGGCAGTGGTGATTCACACCCAGACTTGGACCTTACTTTACATTTCTGTCTTTTTTATTGAGACTGTCAGTCCTTCTGGAATGGAGGTAGCAGAACTTCCAAAGAGCTCAGTGAATGAAGGGAGGGAGGGTAAAACTCTCAGTATTGCGTGTGCTTGGATAATGTTTATTCTATTATAAACGTAGGTGAGTAAATATTCTTGCTAACTTGGAAAATTTAAATTTATGATATGGCTTATAAAACCCCTTCAACATAAATACCTATATTACAGATATTTTTGCAGACCCAATCAAGCATCAAGCATGAACTGATATAGGTCACACAGCAGATCCACACTGCAGACACCTGAAAAGCATTTGGCCCTTGTCTGGGTGATCTATCAAACCACTTATAACGATATATTTTTTTATCATGCAACATAAATCCTTCCATTATTTAATGCCCTTCTCTTTAATGTCAGCTGGTCTTCTAAGGAGACTTGTTAAACTCGTGTTCTCAATTATGGCATTTTAATTTAATAATAATTCAATTAAAGCTGTGTTTTTTTATAGGGCATCCACGCTACCTTTTATTGGTATTATTAGAGTAACCATCATAATAACAAGGAATAATTATTTAAATGTTCATTAAAAATCAAGTAGTGGAGAAGAGGGTAGTATTGGTGAACCTGATGCATGTCTGTTCCTGAGTGCTACAATAAAAGGTGTCCTTTCTTTAAAACTTGCAAGTTTGTACTGTTCCTGAATTTCTAAAGATGCAGTAAACCAGCATTAGAATTCCTTAACACTTTTATTGCTGATGTTGTAACTTTGTAAAAGGGAACCAGAAACATTACCTGGAAAGTACTACTAGAGGTAAAGAATGACAGTGGTTATATGGACCTGACTGCAGGTCCTCACTGCAGTCCTGTCAGGGGTTATGGGTGGGTGATTAAAGTGAGAGGGAGTTCATTCCCTGTTACAGCTAATGGAATTATTCAGGCATGCTGAGGGGAGGATTCATAAGGCACTGGATGTCACTGTAGCTCAGCAGAAAATAATGAATTCTCAACAGTTCTTATCTCACACTGATTATTGTTTGATGGTATCCAGAATAACTGAGGATATTTTGAAGGAAATTTTTATCTCCAGGGTAAAGGCGCTCAGCATTCAGGGTATATAGAAAGTTATGTACCAACTGGGCGAGGAAGATCTGCGTATCACTAAACGATACAAGTCAGACTGCAGGGGACAGATAAGTCAGGGATTCAGGCTGGCTGGTGCAGTGGGGTGGATGTCTACAGACCCAGTCTAGTCTTGTTCTGACCTCTGTTTTCTCACTGTCCCTGTAAGGCAGAATTTGGGAGGCAGGGTCTGAATCTAGCTTTGTTTAGTGCTGTTCATGAAAGAGAAAAAAGCTCGTTATTGCTTTGACATTTTGAATGGAACATAATCTGTCATGCACTAATGGAGGGAACACATTTTAATATTTCTGGAAAAGACCATCTTTTGTCATAATAAGCAGAAAAGGCAAGAGTGTTCAATAAGTTCATAGCTTATAATTACCTGCTTTGGGAGAAGATGCTAGAGATTTTTAATCTCCCACATAAAAATATAGCAAGATCTAACGGTTGGGAGTTGGACTCAGCAATTCGAATTGGAAAGAAGACAGCTTTTTTTCTCAAACTGAAAATAGTCAACACGGCCACAAACTACTCCAACACAATGTGAATTCTCTCTCACCATTTCCAAACCACACTGGGAGAAGAGGGTGCTAAAAGACACAAAGTGATGCAGCTGCAACTCCCTGGGCTGGATGATAACTGAGGTGCGGACTAACTTGTTTCCTGTGTTTTGCATGTACATCTGGGTAGGACAATATATTAAGATCTTAAATTGCAGGAAGAAAGACTTAGATTAGGCAAATGGGGAGTCTTAATGACAGTAAAGGAGAGAAGGAATGAGGTAGACTTTAAAAATATTGTAGACTCTCCATTTGGTGGCCTTTGAAGCGGGATATTGGAGCAGCTGGCATAGATATGAATAGATTCATAGATGTGGACATGTAGTGACAGGACAAAGAGGGAACTAAAAGAGAGTACGTTTAGATCAGATATTAGGAAAAAAATTCTTTACTATGAGGTTGGAGAGGCAAAGGAACAGGTTACCCAGAGAAGTTACGGATGTCCCATCCCTGGAAGTGTTCAAGGCTAGGCTGGATGGAAGTCTGAGCAACCTGGTCGAGTGAAAGGTGTCCCTACCCATGACAGGAGGTCTGGAACTGGATGAACTTTAAGGTCCCTTCCAACCCAAACCATTCTATGACTCTATGATCCTTTGGGTCAGGAGTTGGATGAGGTCAAACCTTAGGGTTTATCCCAGTCCTCTCATTCTTTAATTTCAGAATCCCTCCTAGTCTTTAAATGGCATTTCTGAATACCTGTGTCTTAGTAGGATTCAGCCCTACAAACCTCTGTCATGTCTGAACTGGCAGTATTTGCTTGGCTTTACTGCAATCTAATTGATTGCTCAGGAGTTGTGACCTGGATGTCTCATCTCTGTACATACACCATATCTACCAACGACTGTAAAGATAAAGAATTATACCTCAGCTCTCAGCCCCAAAATTCATGCCTAGTTACAGACTGTAGGATTGAAACCATGTGTAATTCATCGAACAGTATTAACGAAGTCTTGACTTGTGTTTGACTCTAAGCACATGAATAATTTCATCACTATCCAACAGAGCACTTCAGCCTATGCTTAAGTTTCACTGACGCTGATTACTCACATTCTCAAAGTCAAGCACATGCTAAAGTGATAAAGACTGCATATGGCAAAGACTATATAGCTAGTTGTCCTAAAGAGGGTATTTAGACAGACTTCAGTGCAGGTGGCAAGGGATTAAGATAGCCATCTATCAAAAGTAGCGTTATAACAAAGACTTTTATAGTGTAGGTGCATTATTAAATATAAGGATCATTCTTGAGCAATACCTGGCTGTTTCTGGGTATGTTTAAAATATTTAGCAAGTTTTTGAACACAAAAATATTCAGAGTGGATCTTCAAAGACTTTTTGACATTGTTCTGTTCTTAAAAGTGAGCATCTACACTGCTCAGGGCAACTTTTAGGCAAGATAACCATTAAGTGATAATATGGTAATTAACATTTTTTTTTATTTTCTATTTTTTAAAATGGGGAGTCTGGGGAGCATCTTTTAGGGTTGTGAAAATAAATAAATAAATAAATAAGTAAATAAATATATAGGCATGTACATATGAACGTTCATGAATCAGTCAGAGATTGGTAGCCAGGAAGCTTGCAGTCAATTTTGCTGTTGTGTTGAGGTCTTCTGAAGAGGAGTGCTAAGGAACATAAAAGCTAAACAAAACAAAAAAGGAAGAGAAGACTTATGACTGCTAGCTTGTAAATCTTAGATCACTAATAGCAGTAATTTTGTTTTTTTTAAAGAAAACTAAAAAGGAGGGGACTTACTTTCCTCTCTTGAATTTCATGGAGCAGAAGTTTTGGAGAACAGAACAAACCAAAACATCTTAGTTCCATGTAACATGCAGTAGCAAGCATCCAGCCAGCTGCCATTTTGAGGGTAATTTTTTAAATCAGCCATTTCAGTTTTAGGTTGGCCTTGATCCTTAGCCTGCCCAGGAATTTTTCTTCTTATGTATGTGCCTTTTCTGAAGTAAACATATTGCTGTTGTTGTCGCCTGATACACAGCTGCTTTCTTCCTCCCGTCACTTCTTGAGCTAAGCAAAGAGAATGCATGCACATACACAAACACTCAGACACTTTATTTTCTGAGAGAAAAAAACCCCACAACAAAAAGAGTGCATGCTGTGACTTTAAAAATGAAAGAATTGAACAGCTGTGGGTAATAAATCGATTAATTAGAGTGGATAAAGTGAAGGTGAAGGGTGCAGAGCACTCTTTAATTTAAAGATATATGACCTTGTAAGATGCTGCACTTCATTTGCTATTAGATCACACTTTGTAAGGGGCTTTATTAAAATCTATTCTAGGGTGAGCTGAGGTAAAACATATTGTTTAAAAAAGCTTTTGACAGAGTATGTTATATACTTTAGTCTGCTTCAGTGATTTCTGTCACTTTTTATACTACACGTTGCTGTGCAAGAAAAGTTAAAGGTCTTGACATTTTCATCATATTTCTGTAAGAAACAGAAATTTAAATATTTGACGTAATAATGGGAGCATTTACTGTTGCTTTGGCTGCAAAGCTGACATAAAACTTCCTAACTGCCTCAGTGCTGAGTAGATTTTTAAGGGATAATGTATCAGTTTCTTTCCATGTTTGTATGTGGCTTTCATTAATGTCAATAGCAGTTATAGGCACTTTTTTCCAAGCCAAGTGCAGTTCCCAAACTTGGGGTTTTTTTTCCCAATAGCGATTGTTAGAGATTAATCAAAGCAACTGTGTCTGGCCCGTACAGCGTGCGGGGCCAGGGCACAGGGGCCACGTCAGCCAGGCAGTAATGCCCACTGTATTGTGTACATTTTTTATTGCCTGTGAAGAGACGACTTCACTGAAATCGGGGTTCCAAGCTGCTATCCACAGCAATAGCCCTACTAAATCAATAGATGAGTGAGGAGCTGCACCACATTTATCACCTACCTTTGTAAACAAGTCTCAATCTGATACATGCTTTTTCCTTTATGCTGGTATGGATGTATAAGATTAGATAAACTGACAGGCTGATAAGTAGGCAGATAATTTTCTAGCCTCCTTGTCTAAGGTTTTGTAGGTTTTGTTAGCAGCAGTCATTCCTGCAACAGCCAGAAGAGGGGAATTCAATCAGCTTCTCTTGATGTGTCCAAGTTGAATTTTTTTTTTTTTTTTTAGTGTGCTATGAGTCATTCGTCTTTACAAGGTAGTTTCAATAATTTGGTTCTGTTCACCTTATAAACTCTTTCATTTTCAAGCTCATGCAGCAGGCTTTTGGGAGTGGCAGCTCCCCTCTCTAGAAAGCATCTGTTAGTTCAGCTTTGGATTTGAGCTCCTGTGGAGGGGCTGAATCAGGCATTGCTTGGGTCCTTGTTCCATCATGGGTCAGGCAGGAAGCTTGGTTCAGGTACTGAACTTTTAGGAAGTTTAGTGCCTTTAGGTTCAGTGGGGCCATTGCTAGACAAAACATTTGCTATCATAAACAAACAAGCAAGCAAGAAATTAATTTTAGATTTTCCAAAACGGGCAGATTTTTTTCAGAAAACCTCCCCCTCATTTAAAAACAAACAACCAAACAAATCCTGGGTCACGATTTTCAAGTTGACACATATTTATGAATTTATCAGAGTCTTGCAGAGGCATTGAAAAAGGGAGGGGGGGGGCAAGTAGGGAAGTGCTTTTTGCAGATAGCACATAGTTTATGTTGTGCCCAGGACCGGAATTTTCTAGCTAGCAAAATTATGACTGTGATGCAGACTTGTCCACACCTGTCCTTTATGTAAAGCTGAATCAAGGTTAAAGGAATGCTTTCCACCTTTATGCAGTTGTTCAAAGAGGCTAGAAAAGCAAACAGAAAAATGTTTTTGGCTCTGGTGAGCATTTCTGCATTGGAGGCTCAGGCTCAGAAATTCTTGGGACCCAGTTCAAGCACAGCCCGACATTTGTTACTGTTAATTGCAACTGTGCTGTCGGCTTTGATTACCGGATGTTTCATTTGAGTGGCTTCTTGGTGTTTTGGCAAAAAGAACATCAGAGTGGTTTATGCAAGGGTATGTTTTCCAAGCTCCTGTTGACTTGAATAGGACTTTTGTGGCTAAATATCTACATAGTATTTTAAAAATGGAAGTGCTGGCATGACTTAAGCATATATAAATTAAACTCAGCAAGATCTCGGGGGACTGCTGCATGAAGTATATAAAATGAAAGAGTGAAAATAGCACTGAAGGTCCTTACAGGTGCCTTGTAAAACCTACCACACTGAATTTTTCTTGGTTTTTGTCCGTAGTCATAAATCCCTTGAAACAAATTCCTTTTTGTGGAATAAACACATGAAAGGATTTGGATGCTTACACGTCATAAAGGAAGGTATTATTCGCAAATTAGAGGATGTAAACATATATAGCACAAATGCGTATGTGTGATATTTGTCATACATGTTAAGTGAATAAGTGTGGTGAGTAAATGTGCTGTTCAACAATTTATATCAGTCAATACGTTGCAATTAAATCCTTCTTTCAGAAATGCCAAGGAGGAAATGTCTTAGCAAAATAAAGTGAATGCCAACTGTATTTAAGTGTTCTCCGCTGTATTATTTTTTAAGTGTTCTTTCTGGTTTTTTTTTTTATAGGTAAAGATGAGCCTTCAAGCTATATTTGCACAACATGCAAGCAGCCTTTTAATAGCGCTTGGTTCTTGCTTCAGCATGCCCAGAACACACATGGATTCCGCATCTACCTGGAAACAAGCCCTTCAAACAGTTCCCTTACTCCACGCATCACCATCCCTCCTCCTCTGGGACCGGAGACTGTTGCACAGTCCCCGCTGATGAATTTTCTTGGAGACAACAACCCTTTCAACCTTTTGCGCATGACAGGACCCATCTTGCGTGAACACCCTGGCTTTGGTGAGGGTCGGCTCCCAAACACGCCTCCGCTGTTCAGCCCACCGCCTCGTCATCATCTGGATCCACATCGCCTTAGTGCCGAAGAAATGGGGTTAGTTGCCCAGCATCCCAGTGCCTTTGACAGAGTTATGCGTTTAAACCCCATGGCAATTGAGTCCCCAGCGATGGATTTCTCCAGAAGGCTTCGAGAGCTGGCAGGAAACAGTTCCACCCCTCCGCCAGTCTCACCCAGTCGCACCAACCCTATGCATCGTCTATTAAATCCTTTCCAGCCGAGTCCTAAATCACCTTTTTTGAGCACCCCGCCTCTGCCCCCCATGCCCCCCAGCAGCACTACGCCTCCCCAGCCTCAGGCCAAGAGCAAGTCCTGTGAATTTTGTGGTAAAACATTCAAGTTCCAGAGTAACCTTATCGTGCACCGGCGCAGTCACACAGGAGAAAAGCCCTACAAGTGTCAGCTCTGTGACCATGCTTGCTCCCAGGCCAGCAAGCTAAAACGCCACATGAAAACGCATATGCATAAAGCTGGCTCCATGACAGGCAGGTCAGATGATGGACTGTCCACCACTAGTTCCCCTGAGCCAGGCACAAGCGAGCTCACTGGAGAGGGACTGAAATCCAGTGAGGCAGATTTCAGGAATGAGAGCGATCCTTCCCTGGGCCATGACAATGAAGAAGAGGAAGAGGAGGAGGAGGAGGAAGAGGAGCTTGAAAATGAGAGCCGGCCAGAGTCGAGCTTCAGTATGGACTCAGAGCTGAGTCGTAACCGAGAAAACGGCTCCAAGTCGCTGCCAGACGAGAAATCCCTCGTCCTGGGAAAAGTCATCGAGAATGTAAGTCTAGGTGCCATTCAGCAATATAACGACATGTTAGCCGAAAAACAGAAGAGGAGTAGCTTCATGAAAAGGTCCTCTGACCAGCGAGACTTGTGTCCTCGAGAACTCTGTCAGAGAGATCCGGGTGACGAAGACTCAGTGGTGGGAGAGCTGGACCGCACTGAGGAAGGTACGGTCAATGGAAGAAACTTTGGCCCGGGTGAACCCTTCCCAAACTTGTTTCCCCGCAAGCCAACACCTATCACGAGCCCCAGTTTAAACAATTCCTCTAAAAGAATAAAGGTAGAGAAAGATTTGGACTTGCCACCAGCAACGATAATACCTTCTGAAAACGTTTATTCTCAGTGGCTGGTAGGGTATGCAGCATCGCGGCACTTCATGAAGGATCCGTTCCTCGGATTCACAGACTCCCGACAATCCCCCTTCGCGACCTCTTCCGAGCACTCATCGGAGAACGGGAGCCTGCGTTTCTCCACTCCGCCAGGGGACATGCTGGACGGGGGGCTCTCAGGGCGCAGTGGCACAGCGAGCGGAGGCAGCACCCCCCACATCAGTGGACCCGGCCCCGGGCGACCCAGTTCGAAGGAAGGACGCAGGAGCGATACATGTGAGTACTGTGGCAAGGTCTTTAAGAACTGCAGCAATTTGACGGTTCACCGTCGGAGCCACACTGGAGAGCGGCCTTACAAATGCGAGCTCTGCAACTATGCATGTGCCCAGAGCAGTAAGCTGACGCGCCATATGAAAACGCATGGCCAGATAGGGAAGGAGGTCTACCGCTGCGACATTTGCCAGATGCCCTTCAGTGTTTACAGCACCCTGGAGAAACACATGAAAAAGTGGCATGGAGAACATTTGCTGACAAATGACGTCAAAATTGAGCAGGCAGAAAGAAGCTAAGGCCCCCCCCCCCACCTCCGCTAGGTTAAATTTCAGGGGTCTAGGTAACATTTTATTTGTACAGTTTAACTATTGCCAACTGAGAAAAGATGACCTAACTTGCCTCCGTAAACATAACTTAGCATAACTATGGTAGGTGCCAGACTTTGGCACTTAAATATAACCTGTGTCTACAAAGTTCTATTAAACCCGAGGGTTGATTAAGGCAGTAAAAATTGTGGAGCCTTTTAACTGTGCAATAATTTCTGTATTTATTGGGTTTTTGTAATTTTTTGGCATGTGCAGGTACTTTTTTTTTATTCTTTCTGTTTAAAATTCTTTTAAAATTTTGTTGGGTATCCCTTTTTAATTTTACCCAGTCGTAGCCTGAGATTACTTGCATTGTAGGAGAGAAACATATCTTTTAAAATTATAATTTTTGGGCCGCTGCTTTGTTGAAATTTAAGCTAAGTGTGTGTAATTTCTTGTGAAGAAGCCAGCATTTGAACTGAAATCTTTCTTTTTTCATTT
>VZTE01003815.1:2050470-2134068 GCA_013397775.1 Eulacestoma nigropectus
TCTTTCTTTCTTTCTTTCTTTCTTTCTTTCTTTCTTTCTTTCTTTCTTTCTATTTTTCTTTTTTTCTTCCTATTTTTCTTTCCTCTTCTTAAATAACCTTGAAGATTAGGGAAAACAAAATTGTACAGCGGATAACAATCTTTAAAATTAGCACTTTCTTTTGAAATTGGATCAAATACGTAGCACTGACAATATTGCTGACGATAGAGGCCTTTTCTAGATGGATTTCAGCACTAAAGTTATGGCAACGAAAAAGACATAGATGCAGAAGGCTGCTACATTCAAAACCCAGAAACATTCTTAATTGTGCATTACTATCAGGTAGTTTCTTCCTGTTAAAAGCTATGGCAACATAATGATGCCAGTTTGTCACTTTCTGGAGTGTTTTTCCCTCTCTCTTCCCCTCCTGTGACTCTTCCCAGAGACGATAAAAGTACATCTTGAGCATTTTAATATTATTTTCAAACCTCAGAGGAGCCAAATGCCATCTTTTTTTTTTTCCTTTAAAACCACAAAATCATAAATTTGCATTCAGGACATCTACTTTAGTCCATATTTGCTTCAGTTAATTACTAGAAGATGGGAAAGTGTGAATTTCTCAATGAAAAGCCTCAACTCATAGGCATTTGGTTTATGAATAGAAATATTAGAACTATCTTAGATGCTGTACAGTGATGTTATTATAAAAAAGGGAAAAAATAAATTCTGGTTGATTTACCTGTCTTGGAAAGATTCTGCTCCTACTGAAGTCGGTAATATTTTTTCCAACTTAATTAGGAGCAGAATGGAATTGTATTCAGATAAAAGCATTACAACAGAGAAAAAGTAAAGCAAAGAAAAATGCACCTGCTCTACTTTCAAATTCCAAATTTTTTAAAGCCTTTTGCAACTAATATTAGCAAACAGTAGACAATTATGGTTAGAGATTTTAATTGTGTTGACCCGCACTTTAAAGCTTTTGTTTGTGGTTAAGAGAAAAATGGCTTCTCAACAAGAAATTACATCATAATCTACTTGGCCCAAAGGTGGGTTAAACTGTAAGGGAACAGCTGAGATTAAGTGTCAGTGTTGCTAAGCATGGCATTCACAATACTGGCACTATAAAGAAAAATAAATAAAAATAATTTATTGGACAGTTTTTCTGCTGCCATTCAATTTGACGTGAGTGCCTTGAAAACTGATCTTCCTATTTGAGTCTCTTGAGACAAATGCAAAATGTTTTTGTGAAATGGAAAGACTTTTAAAAAAAATAAGTAAAACAAGAAAAGTACATCCTTTAGAAAAAAAAAAGAGCCACATTTACTTAAAAAAAAATTACTGGTTGAAGATAGTGGACATGAAAATGCCATAAGACCCAATCAAATGAAGATGTATACCCAGCACAACTTCGGACATACATTAGCTGAATTATTCTCAGCCTTTTTTTTTTTTCAGGACAACGCTGCTTAGGAAATGGAATGGAAATGATTTACTGCTGAATTAAAACTCAAATGACACAAATTACAAGTTGCTATCATTGAAAGAGAAAAAACAATTCAGGAACAACGGCTAATTTTTTTTTAAAAGTTAAATTTAGTGCACTCTGTCTTAAAATACGTTTACAGTATTGAATACATACAAGGGTAAAAAAGAAATTGTGTGTATGTGTGTTTGAGCAATCTTTTTTTTTTTCAAAGTTTGCTTAATAGGTTATTAAAAAATGCCATAATGGCCATGTGTATATTGTTTTCTTTTGGTGACGGGGTTTTAGTATATATTATATATATTAAAATTTCTTGATTACTGTAAAAGTGGACCAGTATTTGTAATAATGGAGAATGCCTGGGCATTTTACAAAACCAGAAAGAAAAAAAAAAATTTTCTTTTTTCCTTGAAAATGTTGCAGTAAAATTTAAATGGTGGGTCTATAAATTTGTTCTTGTCACTGTAACTGTAAAGTCTTGAGTTTTAGTAAATTTTTTTCTGCCTTGGGTGTTGAATTTTTATTTCAAAAAATGTATAGAATCTTGTATTCGGGGATTAAAAGGTGATTGCTACACCATGTAGAAAAAGTATGTAGAAAAAAGTGCTCAATATTGTTATTGCTTTGCAGAAAAAAAAATCACGTTTCTGACCTGTACCTATTTTTCTCTTTTTTTCTCCCCTTCTCCCCTTCCCTTCCCCTTCTGGAATGGATATTGATATTGGTTGATTCATATGATGTAGGCACTTGCTGTATTTTTACTGAAGCTTGTAATTTTTTAACTGTACGCTTGTCCTTTTAAAGGGATTTAATGTACCTTTTTGTTAGTGAATTTGGAAATAAAAATAAAAACAAACAAACAGGCTGCCATAATATATTTTTTTAATTTGGCAGGATAAAATATTGCAAAAATAAAAAAAAATTTGTATGTGAAGTCCTTATTGTACAGGAAAAAAGGGGGTTGTTAGACGACCTTTGAGTAAAAGAAACAAAACAAAACAATTAAGTGCTTTTTTATTTTATTTTTTTTTCTTGTTGTCGTTCACAAATAATTTTAGTTGTATATATATTTTTTTTTGTCAGAAATGGCCTACAAAAAAAGTACTGTTCCCACAGGGCTCTAAATAACTTCAAAGTTGCCTGGACCCCTTGCATCAAGGTTTTACCAGGTATGGTTGAACCAGGCTGGATGGTTATTGCTTATTTGTGTGAAAAGAAATTGCGTTCCTGGAAAGGTGTCTGGGGTGACATCCCACAGCTTCCCTGCAGATTTGAGAGAGAGAGAGGAGATTTCTTCCCCTCCTTCCAAACAAGAAGATGTCCAACACATCTTCCCTCTCCTGGCCAACCCCCACTCATTGCTCCTCACACCCTGCCACCGCCCTCTGGAAGAAAGTCTTTTTATAGTAAAAAGTGAGAGCTGCTGCGTCCACTTTGACATAAAATGGTGAAATGGCCGGCTGTTGGTACAGCTGTAATCGGGTTGAAGTAAAATTAGTCCAGGCACAGCCCTCCTCTTCCCTGTCAGAACAGGACCGACTCTGTGTACAGGTCTTGCCAGTCCATGTTATTAGCTGCTTTGCTGCTGTTTTCTTCTAATTGTACATTCCATAAATTTCTGAATGTTTGAGGGACTGGGATGAAATCCTGTACCTTTTGATGTCTCTCTTCTTTGCAGTTCTTTTTCTCTCTCTCTCTCTCACACTCTTTCCCTTTTGGGTCGAGGGGAAGTCATGTGGCAGAAGAGGCACTAAAGCTTTAGTGAAGGGGAGGAGAAAATGATCACTGCTCTTGCAGAAAATTATGGTAAAACAAAAGCAAGAAAAGAAATATATTGCCATGCCAAATTCTTCTGCTTTCATCGGTGCAGAACCACTGGAGCAATTGGAGAGGCATGGGTGTGACAGTAGGGAGAATTTGGTCCACCTACTTATCAGATAGATATATGCCTTCCTGACTTGAACGTTACACCCTTAAGTCTTCTGGACAAATTCTGTATCTCAATTAAACTGATACAAATCAAGAATTATTCATCACTCTTAGCCCTGGATTACTCCAGCATAATTGGGTTGGAATGTGGTCCCTTAAAGGCACATTTTCACTTTTTGGTGAAAATTCAGATCTCTGGCTTTTGTATAAATCCAGTCATGTCACAGAACTCAGAATTTCTTGGACTTGCATCAGATCAACGAAGATCAGAAGTTAACTGCACATTTTCAGTCCACAGTTCACTGATTTAAGAAAGAATTTCACTTTTCATTTCAGTGTAAGTTGCTTAGGAGCTTCAGTCTCCCTGTTGTTTTTAATTATCCAGGATAGCTAACACCAGCAGTTGTCTAATTTTCTGACTTAGATCACTGAAACTAACAATAAGTCACCCAAAAGCACAAGGGTTGTGTTTCTGCAGACTGTAGTGATACTGAAATGGCCCTCCTTTTCTTCTTGCTTAGAAGAGCCGTAGTTTACTAGGCCATAAGCACAATATAACATGGACATAGCTAGAATACTGCCGTAGTTCTTTTCACACTTTAAGTAGTTTTACATTTTTTTTTAAGGTTGAATTTATTACTTTCATTGTGTCTAGTCCTGCTGCCTTTGAAGTCCAGAGCAAAACTCCAGTCAACTCCCTTGGCAGCAGGACAGGTAAAGGAACCTGGTTTTAGAAAGAAAAATATCAATTTTTAACAAAAGGGTCAAAAAATCAGCATTTCATCCCAGTCCTATGTAAAAGACAGTCCAAGGTTTTGTTTATCACAGGCAAACTCATTTTTATGGTGCTCTTTGTATTTTAGAACTGCAAAGCAAAGTAACATTGATTTAAGTTGTTTGCATTTGTACCGGCAAGGCAAAATATTTTTATTACCTTTTTCTATTACTTATTGTATGAGCTTTTGTTGTTTACTTGGAGGTTTTGTCTTTTACTACAAGTTTGGAACTATTTATTATTGCTTGGTATTTGTGCTCTGTTTAAAAAACGAGAGCACTTTTTTTTTTTATTATGGATAAAATGTTGAGATGGCTAGAGGTCATTTCAATATGGCTTAGTGAAATATTTATTGTTCCTTTTATTCTCTGTACAAGATTTTTGGCCTCTTTTTTTCCCCTTATTGTCACAATGTTGAGTTCAGCATGTGTCTACCATTTCATTTGTACGCTCGTTCAAAACAACGTTTGTTCCAGTTTCAAGTTATAAAAATAAATTGGACATTTGACTTGATCTCCAAATCTTGTCTTTCCTGGTTTTTTGACATTGAGAGGTGGGAAGGGGAAAAAAGAAGGGAGCAGGGGGTTGAAGCCTCAGTACAGATGATAGAGGTCCTGCCATTTTTTCTGTCAGTTCTCATGGGAGTCCATCAGGAGAGAAACCTTGTTTGAGAAGGAGAACCTGAATGTTGCTAAGCAGATGCTCAAATCCTGCTTACATCCCTTGGACTTAAATAAAATGCAAGGTATTGCCTGAACAGGGTCTTGAGAGAAAATGGTAGAATAATGCTTGAAACAGTCACATTTCTCATACGAAATTATGTTATATTTGGGGCCATTATCTCAGTTTTCTGAAGGTGCTGAGAAGTGCTTTGCTCTTGTGCTTTTTCCCATCCCTCCCCATAAATGTAACCGTATGGTGTATGCACTCAAGTTTGCTTACATGTTCTACTTTTTTGATGCCAATGCAAATAGGGAGAACACTTACCAATTCAACCAGGACCTGAATTTGGGCCACAGACTGTATTATGTGAGAAGCACCAAAATGTAACTGCAGGTGAACATCTGCTCCTCCTCCTCAGCTAGGGACAAAGACATGCACAGTAAAAGGCAGAATTTTGCACGATTTGCAGTTTGAGGATAAGAGCTGACAGCTACAGGCAGTTCACTGTCCTCAAGCTCTTTATCAAGCCAACCTGTTAGATAATGCATGGAAATCTTAAATAAGAGAATTGTTATTCAAACCATTGTTGGAAAGCATAGGAAAGATTTGGAGTGTTGGAGACCAGATTCTGGTTTCCTGGAGGCCCTGGTCCAACAAACCATGTAACAGGCTTTTGATTCAAAGAAGGCGGGTAATTGAAATTCATTTCAAAGGAACTGCTCCTGGACTTTAAAGTATTTGGCTCAACTCAGAAGTCAGGAGGGGAAGCTAAGTGGTGTGTGCTACAGAAGAGCTCCTACAGATGGTCCCTTCCTGATCTCAGGCTCCCTGAATCTACAATCTAAATTTAGGTGTGTGTATAAGTGCTTTGCTGGATCAAGGCTTCAGAGTGATATAAAAGTTACAGGCTTTGAAAAGTTGCACTCATGAAAAAGCAGTGAAAATGAAATCGGAACCCGACGCTGACAATTATATTGGGCAATAGTTCATGCTATAATTTCCCAAAAGCCATGTTCATTTTGGATGCCTTCTGAAGCAATCTGTAAATGCTGTTACATTACTTCTAAGTTTTGTACAGTTTGCATTTGAATGGGGTGTTTTTGACATCCCATAAACATGAATTCACTCCAACTGAGCTTTACACCACCATGTCATTTTGTCAGCTGTAAAGATGCTGCAAGCCTTGCAGATGTTGGTGTGGTGTTCGAAGATTTAGCAGCAGCAGCCACTGCTGTGCATGGCAGCTTGTGGCCAGGAGGGTTTGGAGGTACCAGGGGTCTCTGCCTACTGCCTCTGCTAGGGAAAGTGATATCTGCTGGGCAGGGAGAATTCTGGACCTCCTGGAAGTTGTAATGCCTTAACTCATCACCACTGAATCTGCTAGAGCTTGCCTGTCAGAGCCCTGATTGCCCATACACATTGGCATGAGGAAAAAAGTAGAATTAGGCCCTTTTGACAGAGAAAATGTGAGAAATCATACAAATAATGCTGCAAACAACTAAATCCAAATGAGTCTCTGTGTGACATCCTTGGGTTGGATACTCCTGTTTCACACATGCTTGTGTAATCCAAGAAGCCCATTAAAATTGGTAAAGGAAGAGGGCTTAGAAAAATCTTCGTGAAATCCAAGTGAAACCAATGGAATTCAAACTTTGGTATGAAAGGAGAGGTAAGTTAAATGCAGCATTATAATTATTAGAATGAAAAACTGTTATAAAGGTAATTTGATTTCTCAAGGTCCTTATTCTTCACACTGGTTGTACACCATATTACTTCTTTGTATTCAATAAATTTTACATAAGTATTCCATGGACTTGAATCTGGTTTAGTGGTTTTACGTACATAAAACTTACATAAGTGATAGGAACATATAACAGAATAGCAATGATCATTGAACTCCAAGACAATAACTGAGATTTTTCCATCAGAAAGTAGAGTCCAAGAGTTACATTTAACCTACCAAACAACAGAAAGATGACATGTGATCTGTATGCCCAATTAAAACAGCTTGAAAACTGAGCACCCAAAATGAAAGGCTTGTGAACAGACCAATAATTACACACAAAAATCATTCAGGAAATAATTCTGAATAATGAATATATTTGAGGAAATTGTGATCTATTTGCAGACAACTTGTAAGCAAAAAAGAAACAACATTTGCCTAATAGTTGATTTGCTCTGAATTATTCTCCTAGCTCAGCTAAACACTGACCTTTAGCTACTCAATGACAACATGAATTTCATTGTCTGGCAGATGACAGACCATTCTCTGGGATCACACATGTTAGAGATGGAAAAGACCTATTCACTCCATTTGCCAAAGCTTTACCAATGGAAGATTATTTCTTTCAGTTCATTTCTTAAACAAGCTGTTACGTAGAACAGAATCAAATGTAATTGTACACCCACCCATTGAAAAAAGAATTGGTTGGTAAGAAAAGATTCTTCATCCTGTTTGTCACTGTCCATTTTCCCATGGCTTTAACCACAGGATATAACAATATGGTGATACAGTTAAATTTGTTGAGAGTGGACACACACTTCAGGGCTTTGTTGGAGTACAGTTTGAGGGTGAGACTAGTTTAAAAAATTGTTCAGATTCTTCTGCTTCCCATACTAATGAGGAGACCATTGCATTATGCAGACAAGGTATTGATTCACAGATTACTTCCTCTGCACAAAAGTTAGACACGTTTCCTTGTATGTGTATCTTTTAAATGATTTCTTATTCTGTCAGGATATTTGTGATAAACGTCTGGTGCAAGTGAAGACCACTTGCATATTTTCATATAGGGTTGGCAAACAGCTGTGCTGATCATGGTAGATATCATAGGTATCATCAGAGAACACAAAAGCTAACAAGAATGTGAAAGAAAATAATGATTATTTAATTATTCCTGAAAACTGACTAGGAATTAAAATACTGCAAAAAAAATAAACATTCCTCTTCAAAAATGTTGTAAGTATAAAGAATAAATGTCCAATGAGCAGAAAGTTATATGTGTGAGTGTGCAAAAACAATGTATACATCTCTCTATACCTAACTTAGATATTTGTGTATCTGTAGAAAGCTATATTGGTTTCATTTTAATTTCTCCTAATTAACAGACAAGTGTAACTGAGCTCATTTTAGTCCACCACACCATATCCTTAAGATTGCCAAATGAAATGGATATTACAATGATAAATGAAGACCCTTTGCTTCCCCTCTAGAAATCACAATTGGAGCACCCATTGCATGTGGGCAATGTCTATATAACATTCTACTAGACACTATTAAAATCTCTAAAATGCTGGTTTTCACTAGGAACCAATAGATCATAAAGTAAAGTTCAATGACTAGCTAAAATAATCTGGTACATGCTAAATTTCCACAGTAACAAAGTACCACTAGGAGGTATGTTGATAATTTCCCTCACTGTATTTATTAATTTATGTGTGAAGATGGATATAACTACATGTGTGTTTGGGGGATGTGGGACTTCACTTATCATGTTAAATGAGTCTTCCCACTAGTGTGAAATGTAGAGAGACAATGTGAAACTAAGATAAATTAGAAAAGCCAAGTAGACATGAAGCATAGAACAAAGAACTCGGGACAAACTCTCCTCATTTAACTCTCTGTGATATGATGGTGAGAAGAATTTTTGGACTGAGAAAAGAGGCCAAAGGAGCAGAGTCTTCATATGATATATTTCCAATATGAACTAGAAGCAAAACCAAGGAAAACTGATATTGATAGCAATAGTAGTTTCTATTCAGGATGTGGCTGAAGCAATCTAATCAGAATCCAGGCACTTATTACAGAATACTTTGAATACTTAGCAATGAGGTAACATAATGCAGCTTCACAGAGAAAAGCACCATTCCAGCAAAATACTCCCAAATGGCTGACAGAACGATATGACACAATTTCAGAATTAGAAGAGGAGAGGTAAGGAGATGTTAAGACATATAAACAAGGGAGAAAATCATGTTTCACATGGTAATAATGTTCAGATGAAAGGAATGTGTTGGAGGATCATTGATGAATCAGGACTGTTAGACATGTCAAAATACCTAAGTGAAATGGGATTTGAAATTGCATTTTAGAGGTAACTTGAGTTCTAAGACCAACTGATTTTTAACAAGCTTTGAATTTCCAAATGACTATTGAAAATAAGGCAGTGGTCCAAAGCTATTTTAGAAAAAAAATATTGCCATAGATATTATTCTGCTCGAATTCCAATGGCTTAAAGTATTGCTTTTAATGTCTGAACATTTCAGAGAAATTGAAATGCCAGATTCATCCTGTTTCAGTTTGTGGCTTAATCTCATCTTTACTAAAGAGAGACAGAACTCCTAACTCCCCATGTTCGCGGTGAAGAAACCCATCACTGTACCCAACAGATAACACAAATTCAGGGTAAGCAGCACATGGCCAGGACAGTGTTTTAACCATTTCACTAGATATGAAAGGCTGCAGAATTATCTTCAGATCAATATGGCTTGTAAGTGTTCCAACAGTCCTATGAAACTCTTGGAATTACACCCTGGTAGATACCTCTCTCCACCTGCAGGAGATTGAAATTTGGATCTGCAAGTTGGCTTATTGGAAAGACTCTTGAAGTAATAGTATGAAATCATAGCTATTTAAAATGCCCAATCCACAAGCGATGAAAAACATGAACTTTCTTGTTGAGGGAAACATATTTTTAGTCAAAAATTCATGTCTCTGCATGAAAAATGTTCTCTGATGGAAATGTTGCTATGTATGCACTAGTTTTGAAGTTTGATATGTGAAACATTTGCAGTTTACTTCTCTGCCATAGTTTATCCTTTCTATAAAGGAGTTGCAGTATAGCTCTCATGGGTGCTCCTAGTCCCCTCTAGAGCAAAGTCAGGTAGATTAACCAGTTCTCTGCTGACAGATCAAGCTAATCAGAGAAAATGAGAAGACCTCAGCAGTACAATTTCAATTGGCACACCTTGTTCTACCATGTATGTGTGACTATGGCCGTAGAATATCTTGTCCATCCATGACACTGGGGTACTCTGCAGCAGATGTATGCAGAACAGTGGTAACGACCAGTGGAGATGGGGCTGTGTCAATGAAGATGGATTGTCTTCCCAGACGTGCATTCTAAAAGCAGATTTTTTTTCCTTTTTTAGTAGCAAGTTAGAGAAATTAATTTTCTAATTCTGCTTTGTGGGGGAGCAAACTAAAGTGGGATACGTGCTGATGTAACTCAGCATTGCTCTGTTGTGCCAAGGCAGAGAGGCATATTTGCTTATCAACTAAGAGTGATTTTCCAATTTATGCTATCGAACTCAGCTGGGTAAATGGTTTTAATATTGGGTATATTTTTTAAAAAGAATAACATGTTCTTCAGACTTTTTAAAGCAAGAGGCATTTTAAACCAAATTACCTGATTTCTTCGTGATACTGTCAGTTCCCAATAAGTTAATCCTCAAGAACAGCAGTAAAAAGCACTAACTCTTGGCAAATTAGGTCTACTGTGCATGTCAGCAGGAACTTCTGAGATGCATGTGAATGATCAGCCAGCAGAATGAAGTAACTTTTTTGTCATTTCAGTCTGATGTAACCTCTCAAGCAATTTTTCCCAGAAGAATATACTTGTCTTGATATGCAAAAACCTTGGGCAGAGAGTTCACATGATTTTCCATACTCAGACTGCTTCTTTTGTTAGCTGTTATTCAGATGTGATTTCATGTTACCACTTTAACTGTGGTGATGAAAGATTCCTCAGTGTAAAACCAGTATGTTTCTCTTCACCATGCTGTTTTCCCATAGATGAGGTTTCAGTCTTTCTTCCTCTGTCCCAGCAAGACTGGACATTGATTTCTCCCTAAACTGCTAATGTGAACTAATTTGTACAGGTAATTGTGCCTCAAGTGAAGTTTCGTGATCTGTGAAACACTTCTGGCCCAGGGGTCTGGTGATTTGCTTCTCCCACATAATAGCTGCTTAAGTGAAATAAGAGCTTAAAGAAAAATGAATTCAGCTCCTCTGAGCACAAAGGACGCTAGAAAAACCTGCATACCTACAAGTAAAGCATTTTTCAGCTTGCCTCTGTGTCTACCAGCCAAATATCATATCTCAGTTTGCTTGTATTGCTATGGGCTCCCAAGTTTCTTTTCAAGGCACCTTTTCTGTTCAGGAAGAGAGAGAGACATACAACTTGAAGGGAGCAAAGTCTTCTTGGAGGAGCCACTTTCTAAACTGAGCAGGTTTTAAGGGGTCAATACTGGGGGCTGCTCTGTGCAATTAAATTTAATTTCATGACATCCTTAGGTGATGGACTGAAGACAATTTATTATATTTGCACACCAAACCAGGTTTTCAAAGATCAACACTGTGTTGAAGGTTGATGGTGGTGTTCAAAGTGATCTTACTATTTGGCTAATTTACTAACAGCCATTGGTCAGAGAAAAAAATAAGGGTATGAAGGATCATAAGTGACAGGGAGACAGCAATATGCTCTTGCAAAAAAGACAAATACCACCATCGCATGCATCAATGGGAGTAGCCTGTAAATGGAGTGATGTGCACTCTGCCCAGCATTGGTGAGGACTTTGGACATTCAGCTATGAGTTCAGCTCATATAAATCAAGAAAAATGCAGGCCAGTTGGAAGGTTGACCTAAAGAGAGCAAAGGAGACTGTGCATGTTTGATGAGGAAATATTGAAATAATTTGGATCATTTGTCCAAATAAGAGCAGAAGGAACCAAGGTAAAGGAGGAAGATAACTCTTCTCAAGTAGGTCAGAGAATGTTGTAAAGGTGTTCTCCCCCTCTGTGCTTACATATGATTCCATGGTACCTGGAAGAAGAAAAAAATCCACTGCACCTTCACAAGGAATTTCACCTTATGCCACTCTCAGAACCTTTCCTTGGCAGACTTTTCCTTTCCTCACAAATCAGTGATCATGTCTCCCTTGAATGGCATCTTGAAAGAGCAAGGGTTTTTTTTATAGTGTTTACTAAACAAGAGAGTTCAATGGCAACCTTGCCTTCACCCAGGCTTCATCAAACATAAGAAAAGACCTGTGGACCAGATTCAGACCTGGTGTAAGCTAATGCAACATAACCTTTGAAAGAGTTCTCCCTTCTTCCACCAGACCTGATTTCAGCCCTTAAATTAACTCAGAGAAAAATGCAAATTAGCCTAATTAAACATACAGTTCAAGCAAGCAAGATACTGGTTTTGTACTGTATTGATCTATTTTAAAATATCAACGTAGGACAGTTAAAAGCAAAGGGGGCAATTAATGTCTTTCCCTGGAAAGGTGTGAAAGGTACCTGTCAGGTTTCATTTAGTGTATCTATTCTTTCCTTTCAAATTGTCTCTGCTTTGAGCAGACCACTCTTCTGGGTTAATGGTGACAGAAGACAGCAGCACTTCTGTAAGCATTCTACGCAGCAAATGTAGCCTATTAGTGAAAGGTGGGGAATCTTGAAAATGAATTACTTTATTGTTGATGCCTCTGAAATGCCCCATATGCTTATAACTGTCTCAGAAAAGCAGTGCTGGAGCTTGCTACCTCTGTTTTTTGGGAGAGACCTAATATCTTTGGGCAGCATGTATAAACAGTAAGAGAAAAAACTGTTATTAGAATAGCTTTATGAATGGGGATCTGAAGCACAGAAAGATTAACTTATTTGTCGAAGGTCATACAAAAAACTCTATGAAGTAACCAGAAATTTTGTGCAGATCTCCTGAGTTCAGCTCTGGTGGGTTTTGATCTTATTCCTTAGTCCGACGGGACATCCTTTGGGAGACATGTTTTTATGGCAAGTTATGTCTTAAGGTGTGAGAAATCAGGTTTTTCCACCAAAGAAGCTTTACCCAGAGCTTGCCTAAATCAGTGAAAAATGTCCTGTTGGTTTCAGTGGGCCAACTAAAAACTTCAGGGAGCAAGGCCATTCTCCCCTTTGGGTTTGAGCACAGCACGACTGCATTAGACCGCATGGGATCAGCCTGACCTTGGCCAACCAAGGCCCCTGCCCATAACCAGGAGAGGCTGACCTGCTGTGGAGAGTGAGAAGGAGATGGGGGAGTTTTCTTACTGGACATGCTGCAGTGGAAGGGATGGGGCTAGGGATAAAAGAAGGGAGAAGGGGCAATGGACAAAGATCTTTGTGTACTTCCCAGTGAAACCTGTGCTGTGCCTTGTGTATGTTTCTGTCTGTTCCTCTAGAGCGAGTACTGCAGGGCTGTGATCACAGCCATACAGTTTGCAAATAACCAACAAATGTGAGCAGCCATAGGTCTCTGAGTTGTGACCTTTGATGGTGGAATAGATTTCCCTTGTGATGCTGAGATTCTTTGACAGCTGAGCCTGACTCTGAGTTTACATGTTTTGTCAGGCCAGCATCTCTCAGGGTTTGTGGTTAGGGTGGCCCTGGTGACAGTTACTGTTTTCAGTTCAAGATGTGAAAGAGATGCTGGGCTACAGCAGTAATTCTTTGGATATTTCTCCAGCTGAAAAGCTGCACATCTCTGAGTACGACATTTTCTTCTCAGTAGCTTTTAATGTTATATGGATTTTTAAGAAGTATAATTTATGTCAGTGCCATTTAATGATGCACCTTTAACCAAAGATAAAACACTACCCACATTGCTTCTGATTTAGCCTTTTTGGCCTGGTTGCTGCAGATCATTTTAGCAAGGGAAAGGTTGTCTGCAGTATGAATCCCCCAACCAGTGAAACTACTTTGTCTTAATTACCTCAGGACGAGAGAGTGCCCCTGAAGCAATCATCTTTGTTTGTTAACACACCCTATCTGCTGCACTACTTCCCATAAATAAAACATGACCAAGATTACAATGTCATGTTCCCGTGGACTCTAGACCCTGGTAACTGCTCAAGTAGAATGCACAAAAACATCCCACAGCAACCCTGTGCGTATCGGAGGGCATAGCAAAAGGATGTTTCTCATTCCTAAGCAACCACATGCATACCGGCTTCTAATATTAAACACGATGTTTGCGTGAATGCTAACAGGATGCATAAGACATATTCTTTCTCGCTTTTGTCACGGGAAAACAGCAGATCTCAGGCCAGATCTGTAGGTGGTAAAAATCGGCAGAAGCTCCAAGATCCAGCCCCAGTGTTTACCCTCTACAGATTGCCTAATTGGAGCCCATACCCACCGTGTTAGCAATTACCCTGGAGCTGGTGGCAGAGGGTTGTAGGTGATGTTGAATAAGATTTAAGGATTTGCAAGTGTTTTGTCTTGGTTTTCTCTTGCTTTTCTTTGTAAGGGCTTGTCCATTAGTGCTCTGCCACTGTTGATGTTCTCCCCAGGCAAGGTAGAACTTGACTGCTTAGGGTAGGATAAAGGAATAATATAAACAAATAGACTGGCCTCTTAAATATCTGTGAAGGGGTGGTAACAGGTACCAGCTGTTAAATACCTGTGAAATACTTCCCAGGCTTCGATTCTTAGAGGCAAAAGTGGAGAATAGGGTCATTTCTGTACTGAAGAGTGTCTTAATCTGTGGTTGATCTTACTAAAATTAAGGGGCACTGTGGAGTTAAAGATGGTTTAATGGAGGTTAAGATAAGGGCAGTGCAAAATCACCTCCTCTGAGATAGAGAAAGAGGGGAATGAAGCTACTCAAGTAGCTCAGAGGAAGGCAGATCTTGCTACTATCCTCTAAGGGGCTTTGACTATTGGTGCAGTGGCAACCTGGACCGGTGCGATAAGACAGTAGGGAAGATGGGTCGGTAGGAGATCTGGCATCTTCTGTCTATTTTGCTGGGCTGTTTCAGTATGATGTGGTTTCATAAGAGTCGAGGGGACCTCTTGTGATCTTCTCTTTGTACAGAATATTTCTATTACAGAAATACTGTCACACCCACATTGCATTTCTACATGTATGTCAGGCCCAAATGAGTTCATGACAATGTACTCTCAAGTCTGTCCTGCCTTCTTTTTCTGAAAGAATTTATGTTTTTTATTCTGCTTCCCTCTGCCGCTAAACTCCCCCCCCATTAACATGGATACAAAACTGCCTTCTACTGGTCCTCAGACCAGGTACAAAGACCATTGGTGGCACTTGCTTTTTCAAGTGGTTCATCATGGTTCTTATTCAGAAAAGGTCTACAGAGAAGATCCAACATGTGGAAAGAGAACAATTATGAAAAGATCTCTGTAGACCACGAAAAAGATATTTGAGGTTTGTAAAAACATGTTTGTTGATAGGGAGGTTTGAAATGATGATGGCTGGGGAAGGTCAGAAGTGATTTTTCACCCTAGGTGTAGGTAAGGTGAAGCACTCCTTGATTCATCTTTATAAAGGTTTACATGCCTTAAAGAGAAGGCTTTGTAAGCTTGCAGAAAGGAAACCTTCTGAGGATTCCTGAGTACACAGAAGCCATCTTTGGCCTAGGAAGTTGCTGAGGCACAAAGGACTGGAGACTGGAAGATTAGATACTTCATGTTTTCCTGTATTTGGACACTGCTGGAGAAAAAAGGTGCAGACCTCTGTTCTGATCCCACACATTGCTGCTGTGGCCATACTTGGGGACTGACAATCAAGTGTGGAAGGCTGGTGTTGTAGACTGGTGTATGCGCATCATGGCAGATTGCTAAAATTTTCTGAAACAATTGTCAGTGGCCTTCCTAGTGGGGGCCATGCTCTATGTTTGTAACTGTGATGCTGTATTTGCTCATTCAGAATATCTCTATGTCTGTGGCCCCTATTATTAAAAAAAAAAAAAAAAAAAATTTCCCCGTGTCCAGTCCTCTCTCAGCATCTTTACTTAGAGAGTCAGTTGCGCCAACTACCCTGGTATCCTTTGTGAGAGAGACAAATATCTCCTGCAAGGGGAACCAACAGATCTTTTTTATACAGGACACCAAACAGACATCAGAAAGAGCACACTGCTGTCTGACAGGCTGTTGCATGGATTATCAAAGGCAGCTGCCTGCCAGTGCCTTGACCTACTGTACGCTTTGGTCAGGCCATGCATTTCATTCATTTGTGAATTCAGAGGTGCTTTTTGAAGGCAAAAGCTCTTTTCTTGGCTAGTTGCTATAAACGCAGGACTCTAAGTCTCTGTAGAATACTTCAGTTCTTTTAATGATTTGTGCCCTGTCACTTACAGAGTTCTGTCTTTTTCCCAGCACTGCAATAAAATGTTATTTCCCTCTCTGGTGCTTTCTTTCTACTACCATACTTTCAAGTTTTGTTTTGTTTGTTCAGTGTTGTCTTGCTAAATTCCATGTTGTTCTTCCTGGTTTTCTCTCTCGTCTTTGTCTTTATATCACTGTTCTGATTTACAAAACCTGCTTTATTTCTTGAGTTTAAATCTCTATATCTGCCTTATCTCTTGCAGTTGCCTTGTTTCCTCAGATACATCCCTGGCTTTTATCTGGCATCTCACAGCCTCTCTTGGCAACTTTCTGCTAAGTGTCTTCTTTCTTCATTTGTAGCACCATTACTCAGGCGGGCTTTACTTTGAGATTTGCTGGCTTTCATTAGTCAGGATGGCACACCAGAAGTTATGTAAGCAATGAATTTTTTTTATTTAAAATCTATCAGGTTAGAATGTGTAAAAAAGAAAGGAGTGAAAAAAGAAGAGTGGTCAAAGCAATAGAATAATCTCCAGTCAAAGTTTACTGCTACTAGACAACAGCTTTGTTTCACATGGAAACATAGGGGAAAAAACCACCCAAAAGCAAACAAGAAAGCAAATCTCCGTATTGCATAAAATCAGCGTGGCTCTAAGCCTCCACAGCTGAGGGTTTGGCCCTGGTTCTTAACTCATTCATCTTGCTCAGAGACCTATCATCTGCAGAATATTTCAGTCATTTCGCAGCTGGGGAGAGGAACCTGTTGGGGCAGATCCGTGTGTCCGTGCAGAGGAGTGCGGATGTTGCGAACCCGCCTGTGCCCAGGTGTGCGGGTGGAGCTCCTCAGCTGCTCCCCGCTCCCACGGGCAGTGGCTCAGAGGGACGGCGGGGCTCTCACGAGGAGGGCTGGAGGCAGCTGCTGGAAGACGCTGGTGGCAGACAGAGCTTTCTGCCCCGAGGAAGGGGCAGGAGCGGGGCCTGTGCGCTGCCGGGGCTGTCTCTGAGCGGCCCAGCCTCCCAGGACTGCTCCTGGGCTGGCTCGCCGTCATCCCCTACTGCTGTCCCAGGGCTGCGCCTGCGGCATGATCAGAGCCATAATTTGTTGATGAAAGAATCTCTTAATGTGGAAAGTCTGAGTTACTGACCTCTGAGTCCTGTTAATTAAAGTTTGGTAATCCAGGAGGGAGGAGAACCTGGAAAATCACACTTTGTCCTACATAAATGTTGGTTACAGGAGGCCACTGCTGTTACATACTGGCACTGAGGGAGACTCCAAACTGAACAGCGGAGTCAGCAGACAGAAACTGGCCTTGTAAATCGGAATTGCCAGTTTTTGTGACAATGAACAAAAACGTAATTTTTTAACCAAATGTATGTGTCATAACTCGGTGACCTCAACGAATATGCTTTAATTAGATCCTTTTGTTGCTTTTTACCCTTTTCCCTCAAGCAATTCCAAGTTTTTGAAAACAGCAAAACAACGTCTGTTGTGATTATTATGTATCTGACAGAACTGTCAATGACCCATAACTATAAAAACATAATATACCAGCTCCTGTCTTTGGCCTTTAGGCAGAACTAGCCATAGCCATTACTGGGGTAATGAGAGCTTCTCAGGTCTCAGTGTGATGTGGTGCAGTCATCCCCTTGGGCGAAGCTGCCAGTGAGCTGCTCAGCTGCTTGGAGCCTGCAGCCTTCCCCTGAAATCAGGAGAGCCAAGCTGATGCATATCAGATCCGGATTTGGCCCAAAGACATTTGCTTTTGTCTTGGGAAAGGGATAGCCTGTAACTGTATCATTCAAGTTGGAAACCTGACCTAAAGGCGTGTAGCAGAGGAGGTGGTGCGAGCTGCAGGTGGGATGGAGATATGGAAGCCCTTCAAACGAGTTTGAAGAAGTTCAGAAAGCCTGGGTGATGTGGAAGACGCAAAATAGGGGATAGGCCAAAAGAAGAGAGGAGAGAACAAGGAATGCATGGGAATGAAATCCAGGCCAGGGAAATGATGGGAAGGCAAGGAGAAAGAGCAGGGCTTTGTGGGAGGTGAGGGTCAGCAGAATGGTTAGTGGGGGGTTTCACTGCTGGGCACCTGAGCAGGAAGTGGAAAAATGGGGAAAGATTTGGAAACTGGAAGCATCCATTTCATTTGGGATAATAAGGCAAAAGAGCACCAGGAGGCCCCAGCAAGGCAGGAACTGATGTGATTGGAGGCACAGGGCTAGGGCTGGTGAAGTGTGTCTGAGTTTACACTGCAGAAGCAGAAGGAGAAAGGAGCTTGACTGAACAGGCAACTATTCTGCTTTTGCAGACCTATGGAGAATTTTCTAAACTCAAAAGAGGATCACAGAGGTGCAGACCATCGAAAATAACTGAGTGGATGATCTCATTCCATTATTTTTAACTCCATATACCATTGATAATTAATTTGTCTGTAACCATATTGATTTTCTGTCTCATGTTTTATTGTCAGTGTTTCGTTTGCAATATATAACTGATAAAGTTACAATTAACCCATATTGCCGTGTCCAAACACATCTGGGCATGTTTAGAAGCACAACAGGATGGTTTGAACTGATGCTTGCAATGTACAGTAAAATGCTCATGCCAGTACTAAAAAAATTATGAGAGGGGTGATTTCATGGATGAAGGTCGAGCTAGGACTGAGGCCTGTTTAGGAAACATAGGGTAGAGTACATCTCATCATGAAATTATTCCTGTTTCGCTCATATCTAGGACAAAAAGTCTGTGCAAAATAGTCTTCTGTAGATTTTTACCTAACTGATTAGTGTTTCTAAGGGAATACTTATGCTCAAGCCAAATTAGAATACTTTACATTTTTTGAAAGAACTTCCTCTCTGATAACATTAAACACATTGAGATGCATATGCTTAACATCTAAACATGAGATTCTCTGCTTTATTCTTGATGGCTTGACATTGTATTTATTGTCTTAAATATAAACTTTCTTGCTTCTAGAACAATTAACTTTGTCTTGAATCTTTAGGATACCTAATACGTGTATCTACACACACACACACTTCATTTCCTTTGACTTATTTTTCAGTTGCACACTGTGAACCTCAGCCACCAGGTACAGCAGTTCCTTTGGGCAGTTTGCAACAGAATCACTGAAATGCCAAACCTAAACAAACAGCAGTGCCCTCCTGTGTGCCTTGGCTTCTGCACTGTCGGTTCTGCATGTCAGAATGGATTTGCTTTGCCATCAAAATTCACAGGGTCATCTGGAGACAGTCTAAGGGAAGCCCCTCCCAACCATGATGAGAGTACTCACAGACCCCTTGTCCTCTCAGCTGCTCAGTCTCCTGCAACTGAGGTACCCAGACCCTCCAAAATGTTTAATCCACCTCCAATTTCCCTGACTGCCCAAAACTGTCCTTCCCAGCTGCCAACAGCTCTCACTACATCCTGGACAAGCTGACTAAACATCCTCCTTCCTCTCATCATATATGCCTGCAGTCATGGCCGTGCAGCGTTGTCACATCTTGCAACTGCTTCTCCTGAATTTTACAAAACATTATGGTCAGTAAGTCCTTAAATTCATTCTTATTTTTATGTAGGTCTGTGGTTAGTGTTGGTGTGATTTGTGTTCATGCTGGCATTTTTTTTCTGGCATAAGAGCCTGGATACCTGGGAGGATGAGTGGGCTCCTAGCTTTGAATCCCCAGACTATGAACACACAGGAGTTTGGTCTTAGTCACCAGAGCTCTCTCCTGAAGTTAAATAGTGTGAACATTTGTTGCAGAAGTTGGTTTGGGTGTTAAAGAAAAGCTACAGGATTTTTTGTTGTCATGGTTCATAGTGTGAGGATCATTAGACTTAGTAATTTCTGATCAGAAATGTGACCAAGCCACAACTCCTCTCTCGAATTCTCTAGGGAACACCTGAGATTTATTCACTGAAGTTTCTAGAAAGATACATAAATGGCATTCTGGTGGTGGACACTGGTAGTTTTGCTCCTCTGGCTCAAGAGAGCACTCTTCCTTTTGGATAAAACTTGTCTGGGAAGGAAACAAAGCCTCAGGGTAGCTCTCCATCAGTTAAAACAAAAGCCTAAGAAGCTAAGGACTATCACAAGCTTCACAGTCTTCCACTCCAAATGTGAGACATGCTTTGTGACCTTGCTTTATCCACTATGCAGAAACATGTGCAGATAAAACCAGAAAAAATCCCAACAAACCCTAGGAAAACAAGAGGCCTGGCACCACATCCTCCTCCTCCACGGGGAGATGATGACAGAACAAAGAACATGTGATGGATGTGAGACACATCATATTCGGATATATTCTGATGTCCTCAGATACTCAGATGAGCAAGTATCTAAGTTTCAACAGGACAGAAAGACACCTGAATTTCTGCAACAGATTTAATAGAAAGTGAAGATGTTGGGGTGAGTGTTTCAGTGCCATGGTGCTCTTCTTGCAGTGAATGTTCATGGATTTAGACAAATTTAATAGTTATTATAGACATGTTTTCTTCTGGACATTTCATGACATTCCCAACTTTATTAAAATCATGTGTTGTATTGCTGTCTCTTTTTTTTTTTTTTTTTTTTTTTTTTTTTTTTTTTTTTAAATATTTTATTCTTCCTTGTATGTAGAATGTCCTAGTTTGACTGCTGGTCCGGTGGCTATTTTCCAGGAAAACTGTTTTGTAACAGCTGGCGCACGTTCCTCGACTTTAGCTCATAGACTATCAGAGTTGAAAGTCTGCCTGTAATCATGTAATGGAGACAGGACATGTTTTTAACTCACATAGTGAGGCTGAAGCTATGACAGCAAATTTCACTTTTCTTACAAAGGAAGCTATAGATTGGCAGAGGGGAAAAAAAATAATTGTGACCGAAGGAAGAAATTCTTCGGTTCTGCTCCCAAATTGAGTAACTGGAAGTCTGTAGGTGCATATTATTATGCTGTGATTGCTTGTCTGTTGAGGATAATTTTCATAGGGAAGGTTTAATAATAAACAATTTCAATACTTCCCAAAATCAGGAGCAGTTTTCAGTGGGGAAGACAAATTTCTTAGTTGCTTTTTGGAAGTGGGGCTTTGAAGAAAGTAATTCTGGAAATTAAGCTTCAGAGAACCAACAGCCACCCTTTAATAATAGTCTAATGTAAATTACACATGGAGAATTTAAATGGTAAAGGATGTTAGGAATTTGCTGCCCATAACCATCAGACATATTAGATTCAATCTTCAGCCATAGTTATGTTGCAGAGACACTTGAATGTGAGGCTTTTCACAAGTTTTGATCATAGATTCATAAAATGTGGTTTCTCAGGGAAAGAGTGGTTCATTGGACAAGACATACGTGTGAGTTATTGAGGGGAAAACAATTAACGGATTTCTTTGTTCCTCTGAATGTTGTCTCACTTGGTGGGGATTTGTGTAATGGGAAGCCCTGATGGGTTATTGACTATCAGAGCCTGTCTGTCCTCTTCACTTCCTCAGCCGGTCCTTCTCACATGATTTATATTGTTCCAAAAGGACAGGCCAAAATTTCGGGACATTTGCAGCAGCTCCCATACCTGTCTTTCTGAATTTGAGCTGAGACAGGGCAAATTCTGGCCTCAAAAGGCTGAGCTGGCTCTAGTTACCCTCCCATTTCAAGCTGTCCTTGCTGACAGGAGCTGAGAATCAGATCTCATCTGTGGCAATTTGCTGCTCTGCAGGCCCAACATGCACATCCAAATCTGCTCACCTTGTTTGCTTGTGCTGGGGTC
The DNA here is from genome assembly GCA_013397775.1 of Eulacestoma nigropectus. Classification (NCBI taxonomy): domain Eukaryota; kingdom Metazoa; phylum Chordata; class Aves; order Passeriformes; genus Eulacestoma; species Eulacestoma nigropectus. The sequence goes on from VZTE01003815.1 coordinate 2,072,125, forward strand.
CTCAGCCCCTCAGTTTTTTCTCTTGAATTTCATCCTCCACTGCAGAAGGCAGCTTTCTGGGTGCCATCTCTTACCACATACCTGCTGAAATGAGACATGCTGTTCTAGCACAGATTCAGTGTGCCTAAAGTACAGATTCAATCTGGAAAGCAGGCTCCAAGGCACATAATTAAAAAGGAAGCTGAAAATTATTTAAACATGAGTCTTAGCAGGGGAAAGCTGTAATCTGAATATGTGTTTTCACTCACTGCAAATATTTAGCGGCTGTAGATACATGGAATGAATCCATTGGCTTGGCTTCCTCTTGAAGGTGGGTGTATTGATATGGCGTGTGCGCTGCACACTCATTTGACAAGTAGGAGGACATAACCCTGGTGAGCTGCAAAAAATGGAACATCATAAACAGTGGGATAGTTGTCTGCCTTCTTGACGTCAGCATATTTGGGTTCATTATCAGCTGGACTTATGTCAGATTTAATACTTTGTACACTGCAGTTGAGTGGAGTGTGGTTGGCTGAGGACACTGGCAGATCATTCATTTCTGCCCACAGTACAGCATACAGACAGGCTATGAGATTGTTCCTATGCTCAGTGGAAGCTGGTCTCAATGGAATAGTTAATTCAGAATATTGGAATTTTCTGCAGTAGAGAATAAGAAATGAAGTGTTAAATTTTGGGTCACAGTGTACAAAAACACAGTGGGAAAAACAGCATGCATTGTTCTTGCAGATAAAAACCCAATAAACAACAAAACAAAGGAGCATGAAAGCCACAGGATCTACTAGAGACAAATGTGAAGTTCACTTTAAAGAGAAAAAAAGCAATAAGTCTGCACAGCACTAACAGGTAACACAGAAGGTGACAAGTAACATCTCTTCAGAACCTTAGACAATGTCTTCTCTTTTACAGCTGTTGCCATTTCATTTGAAGGACATTAGTAGCTTCATCTTTACTGCACTCTTGGGAAGAAAGGAGAAGAGACAGCACCTAGAAGTTGTACTTCCCTGAAAGGATGTGTTAAGTGTTATCTGGTAAGCTAAAAAAGATGAGCTAAAAGTGAACTGATGTCCTTGGTATTTGATGTTCAAGCACAAAAAGAGAGAGCCAAAGTGGTGCATAGTTCAGCTTTTAGTCCTTACTACACATATAGTTAGTGTCCTCTGTCATAAGGCACTTCTTGAAAGAAGAGATTTTAAATATATTTTATATATATATATAATATATATGTATATAAATATAAAAGATACATAAACCTATCACATAAGCAGCCTATCAAAACACAATATCTCTTCTTGGGAAGCCATCTTTCCTAATGTGATTCTCACTGTACTTAAATTAGCAACATTAAATGTGGTTAGCAGAACTTTCTTATACACTTAAAATTCTCCTCAATTATATAACTTAACACTGTTTCACACCAAGTTCTTTCTTTGATAGCTTTTGTGAGCTTCCAGTTTGCTTGGAGAATGAACGTGTTTTCTTCTGGGTTTAAAAGAGTTACTTTCTCATGCCAGTATTGTACAAAGCCTTGTGTTTACCTTGCAGGCATCTTGATGTTGGTGCCAATGCAATTTATTCTTGTGATGATAAGAGACTGGCATGTACTTGGTTCTTCCGTTAGCAGGGTGTTTTGAAAGTCTGTTCTGATGTTTACTGTATGTTTTTCTGCTATGCTCCTTTCCACATCCTGCTGATTGAGTCTCAGTACCACCTTCATGTTAATGTCCCGAGTTTGTAATAAGTGTGTGTCTGTGATTTTTGTGAATAATATACTCAACCACTGCTGTGTGACATGATTGAAGTTTTATCTGTTCAACGCACGGATCTTCCTCACAAATATATTATTTCTCATGAAGTTGCATTTGATCCCAACAGGGTCTCCTGATGGTAGTTTTGAGATGTTGCTAGTTCATCACCTGTTGTATGCTTTGGACTCTGGAAGTCTCAAGTTTTCTCTTACCTATCCTTTCACTGTTGGCTCTAAAAAAGCTCTAACAACACAGGGGCTATCGGCATGCATCTGGATATCAATGTAGTAAGATCATGTTTGTGAGAGATCCTCTGTTTTGTTTCTTGTAGAACTTTTCTGTAATAGGCTGGAAATATTTTCCTTTCTCTACTTGACCAGCTTTCACATTTCCTGGTAAATTGCTCAAACTCATTGCTAACAAACTGGTGTCTATTGTCTGAAATTGCACAGTGTGGGATAACATTTGTGATGAAATGCTTTACTGCTTTGTTTGTGATGGTCACTGTGGTAGTGTCTGACAGCTTGTCTTGGTGCCAGGAGGAGGGTTTTATATAAACAGTTTAGCCTGAGTGTATCCCTTGTTTTGACCAGATCGCATTTTCTCAAGATGCTTCTCTCTGCAGTGCCCTGGCCAGACTCCAAGGCAGGGAATAATTTTCTCTCTATAAAAATCCCTCTCAAAGTTACAAACAGTCATGTCCTAAAGACTCTTGAATTTAACTTGTCAGGTTAAGGAAATGTCAGCTTAAGATAATGAGGAGAAAGTCTGAGATGTTTATTCCCTTTTTTCATTTTTCTAAATTTTGAGGAAATTGAACTTCAGCTTTTATTAACTGCAGAACATTTTCAAATGGTGAATAAATTTCTCCTTTTTTTTGACATATCTTCTGTTTCAGGCAGCTGTTGGGGTGTGTATCTCACAAATCAATCTGTACTTCTATCATGAAAAAGATGTTATGCTATTGAACTTTTACATCATTCTGTAAATCATGTTTTCCTGTGTAACAAGTTATCAATTTAAAAGTTTTGTTGATTTGTTTAATAGACATTTTGTTCAAAAGTTTAATTTTTTGAAAAAAGTATTTATCAAAGAAAAAAATTTCTCACTTTTAATTTCCTTTTTTAATTTCAGTTTTCACTGACTGAACTGAGATTTTCCTTCCATGCAAATCCTTTCAAAATAAGATTTTATCATTTTTCTTATTGCATAACTAAAATTGCCTAATCATCTCCAATATTTGAGCAAAAGGTTGCAAAATGCCTGCAATGAAGAAGGAAGGTATGATTTATGAGCAAAATTTGGCTTGTATTTAAGTAAAGGTGCATGTTTATCAAGGCTGTATGGAATCCCAAGACACTGGAAATAAAAATCCCAAACAAATGCATATTGTCAGTTTCACAAGAAGAAAAAGGGTAGTAGGAAATTTAAGTATGTATTGTACTGCATGGAACAAAATAGTTAAAGGTTGACATGTTATTTTTTGGAACGAGAAAAATGGAATTAGTGACAAGTCCCTTTGAGATCCTTTGGGATGGAAGATGGCACATAGTGGCAGGATGCACAGTATTTGCTGTATTATTATAATCTTTCTAATTGTTCAGAGAAATAAAATGTACTTTGCTTGCCATCCTGTCCCTCAAATTTCCATCCCCTCTTAGAATATGCATTTGAACAGTATAAAATGATGTTTTGGCAGGCCCTGTTGAAGATAATTACACAGACACTTTATTTAGGTCAAAGCAACTGGGACTACAGTTTCTTCTTCCAAGTTCCTAGAGATTGTTATTTTTGCGGAGGGGTCATCTGCATAACTTAGAAATGAAGAGGCCCTTGCATTGTATATGAGGCATAATTTTGTTTTTTTCCCGTTTGCCTTTGATCTGCACAGAATGAGGAAAACCTCCTCCAGTTTGAATTTCAGAATTACACGAATTCCGAGTTTGGAGAACCACAGTGTGCTGGGAAGAAAGGGAGAGCTGGTTAATCCTCTGTAATGCTCTCTGTATGAAAGGAAGGAAGTATCTTAATAGCATATTGCAACAACAAGTGCTCTGCATGTGCGGGTGCACGCATGTGTACGAGCGCACCAACACTCATGGCCTGTGGCTGGGATTGGCACAGAGAGCCCAGCTGATAAATAAAGCTCTGATGGGTTGTCTTAACCATTGCTGCTCTTGGAAAAAAACTTTCATAGACTTTAGTTTGTAATACTCACGCAGTACTCAGGTGATTAGTGCTCTCCTTCTGGGGAAACATTTTGTAAACCACGTGTCATTTCTCTAAACAGAGGAAGAGAACCTAATTTTGGGTTTCTCCAGATTTACAAGGTAAATTTAAAAATTTGTAAAAGCCAGTCCCAGTCTATGTACTAAAAGTTTCAATTACTGATGCATCCTAAACAGCACATGAGGTTTATTTTAAAATAAAATTGCCAGTAAGCTATGAGCCTTGTGTGATGTGTGAACATAGGAAATGCTATGGCAATTCACTTATCATCCAGTTTAGGGATGTTCTAGAAAAGATTAATTTGTCTCACACTTTTTTTCAGGAGAAGGTAACAACCTAAGAGTGATGGGATGTCATATATGTTGATAGTTTCTAAATAATTTAAGGACTATGATCTCCTCATACTTTTCCACTAGCTGTATATCTTATATGTTCCACATGAAATTATTAAATAATAGGACATCATGGGCACAACTCTTTTAGTCCCTGACATTAGAGTAGATAATTCCCCTATGATTTTATATAGGCCCTATAGAATACCTATATCCTTATTCATATCTACAAAAGCATAACCATGTATTTTATGTGCTTCTTATTATATATGTACTTGTAAAAATATGTCTTTATATGTTAGTTTAGATTATTTATTTATAAATATAATAAAAGGTCTGAAAAGCTTTTATTGTCTTGAGAATATAAGTGGAAAACATTTTTTTTTTTTTAATAACATCACAGAACTCCAAAAATCCTTCTGTAAAACTGCAGCTGTGTGGTGCTCTTTGGCTGATAGCCTGTGCAGCACAGGGATGGCATCAAGCTCCTGCCGTTACTTACTAAATGATTCCCTCCTTGGCTTAGTGATTGGAGAATATTCTCTGTTATCCCAGATATTATTTCTATAGAATATCTTAATTTTTGGAAAAGAATACAGGCTTTAACGAGAATCAGGAGAAATTTAGCATATAATTAAGTAAGGATATCTGGAGGTGTTTTTCTTTGAAAACATATGTGCCCCAGGGATGCTGAGTTCCACAACAGTTTATTTTATTTGTTCTTCAGAATTGTTTTCCATTCTTGTATTTCCTACCTTATAATAGGTGTAGAAGTAGAGGGATCATCAAAGACCAAAAGGAAAAGAAGAAAAGGAAAAAAACTTTGCTAAGATGATGGAAGTTTGTACAGTCCTTTATTTACTCAATCAGAGGACTATATGGCAGTCCTGTGAAGTGGAATCATTTAATTAGGAGATGGTACAAGTATTCAACCGAAGTGCTACAGCTAAATTCTGTAATTGCCACATGGAGCATCAACTGTGTCTTCTTGTATGCTGTCTGCTCCTATAAGATTGCATCAGTATGATCCATGGTGCCATCAATATTGCTTCCCATTTTCAGCGGGAACGCCAGTGAGACCGTGCAACCTAGTCAGACTCCTGAATAATTTGGAGTTGAGTAGGGTAAAATAGGATCAATTAAAAATATTATTGTTATCTATTAAAATTGACTTCTGATAGCTTTCATGCAGTAGCTTTGATCAAAGTACCATGGTGCAGAGACACCCTTTTATTAGGTGGCAAATGAAATTCAGTGGTGGTAACTGCAAAATAGTTACACAGAGGGAGGAACCCCCCCTAAAACCCTTGTCTGCTTATGTCTATATATGTGTCTATGGACAGGATGGTATAGCTGCCCAGAGATATTTAAATAATTTCAGGGGGTTGTTCAGAAGGGTCAGTTCAAGAAAGGCAAAGAGAAGATTAGGAATATTTAGGTAAAGAATAGTGAGAAAAATAAGAAGCATCGTTAGGTTCTTATGCATGTTCATGGCATATCTGTATCTTAAATACTGAATGCAATTATGGAGAAATGTAAAGTGTTTCACCGGATGCAGGAATATCTTCCATACACTATGGACTGGAAAGAGTTGGACTTTTTAGCTTGGAAAGGAACTTCTGAGGGTATATAATTAATATTGCAGAGAATGTCATTAGGGGAGGATCAGGCTCTGATTTTCACAATTCAGAGAAATTACTAGGTTTAAAACAACAAAGCCTTCCTATTTCTTGCGCAATACATAATCAAAATGGAGAATAGGATATAGGGGAAGTGAAAAGCAAAAATGAGTTAAAAAAAAGAATTAGACATATTAATGAAATTCCGGTGGTGTTTGCTAAACCATATGTTTCAGAAGGAAACTCTGCTTCATGGGATCTTTAGAACTGATTGAGGGAGGCTTGGCAGGTAAACTGGAGACAAGACCCAACCCGGAGCTGCATCTCTGCCTCTTTCCCAAACATCCATCACTAGGCACATGCTGAGCAGATTGTTGTCTGATCTAGGGTGGGTTTTGTGTTCCTATGTGTCTGGTGCTCAGAAATCTTGCTTATATTTATTTTTTATTTTTATTAACCTTGTTTAACTACTCTGAGACCTTTTGTGTGGTGCTCTTCCTACCCTCTTGGTCCAGTTAAACAAACCTGGGAGACAGTCGCTGTGCTAATGGGCTTGAATATAAAAACAAGCTGTGGGAGAGACCACAGGAGTCTGGAGCAGTGACTTGCTCTTGCTCACACAAGCACAGAAAGCTAGTGAGGAACAACTTTATTTATCTGTGGTGGATTCTTGACCTTGTTAAAATCAATGGCATAACTACCCTTGGCTCCCAAAAAGTTAGCTCTTCACCCTTTGTAATGAAAATTCTGTAGACATTAGTTACTGTATTCTGAATTATGATATATATTAGAACAGGCTAGTCCAGGCTAGAAAAGTAATTAAAGAGTGCTCTTTCCAATTAATGGAAGCCTATTTACCTTACCTTCAGAAACTCTGAACTGCTTCCTTCACTGTGTGTGATACTTATCACAAGCTGCTTTGGTGATTATCCAGTAAGGGGCTGCAACTCTGAGCTCACAGAGAGCTCTGAGAACCCAGGGGAGGCAACAGACAGCCCTTAAGTGACAGCATGCATCTAGAAAACACATTTTAAAATTAGTTCATTCATTTTTTTTTCACGTATATAAATTCCAGCCCTGCATGTTAGTGCTCTAAGTCTCACTCTGTCTAAATTTTCTACCCGCATAAGTTAACTTCAGCATGGAAAACCCCTGGGGAATATAGCAGTGCCTGTGAAAGGGGGACCTGGATATTCTTGATTACGAGATGTATATCTCAAATAGAGTAGGAATGATTTTAATCCAGATTATGACATTTGTATTCTTTTCAAGTTAGTCTGCATAGAGGAAAACTTATTAACATCTCAAATCTATGGTAGAAAAATTATTTTCCATACTAAGATAAAAATCTTCAAGTTAATTTTAAATGTTACATATTTGTTTTTTTCTTGGTTTGTTTTTTCTTTATGAGATTTCTCTTGTCCCAGTGCATTTCATGAATAATAATCTTCAGTCTTCAAAAGAACAATAGAACTTGGATTTTCTTCCACATTAACTGGGCTACATTTTTTGAACACATGCTAGAGATTTAGAGCCACATCCTTGTGAAAACTGAATCAAAGAGGCTTTGCTGATTTACACAGTCTGAAGATTTTTCTCTGTGTTCTAGCCTTTGCTGCTAGCCCTAGATTTCATGCTACAAGAAACCATTAGAGTTTCTATCATGACTGTATAACTGGCTCTGTGCTTCCAAAAGCTGGGAGAAGGAGAAATACAAATGATCTGGAGAATATTAGTACTACAAATTTGTTTAAATTTAGTAGTACAAAGTGCAAAGTACTTCCCTTAGGAAACAGTAACAAGAATTTCTGCAAGAAAAAAGGGGACTCATTTAAACAGAAGACAAATGCCTGCATCTCAGCCATTGCAAACTTATGCACAGAGATGTGCCCAAGACATTGGAAATGATGTGGCTGCAAAAAAGGCAAATGAAATCCCAGGTAAGACATACCTAGCAGAAATAGCAAATTAATAATGATATTACACATGGCATAAAAAGAATCTCTGTAATAGGGTGTACACTGCAATTGTTCGTTCTTATTGACTAAAAATTAATTCAAATGGGGGGAAAATGTATACATGAATCTACTGGGAAGAAGACAAGGAAGTAATCTGTCTCAGAAAAAGAGATGGAAAGATGTCAATAAGAGAAGCCAGACTCTGCCCTCCTGCCTGAGAACTTTATTTCTAGCTTCAAAACCAAAAATGGGAAAAAATACCCCAGACCACCATTCAATGGTTAAACAATGGCTGAGAATTTCATATAGACCCTAAAAACAATCACTTCCTATGTACTTTGAGATTTCACAGCTTGCTTTCTCACAGATGAATTTTAATATATCTGTCAGTCTTCTTTAGATAGGAAAAGTAGGATACAGTATGCAACACTGAAACTATTTCCTATCCGGTCTCCATATGGATACCGTCAGAGTTAACTGCTTCACATAAAAATATTCTTAGTGGGAGCATAACAGCATCCATGTGAAGATCCAGCAGGGGATTAATTCTTCCTAACTGTAGGTGCCTAAGGTGTTTCACATAGAATCCTACTTGTATCCAGAGGGCAATCAGATCTTAGGTGGGTTGGAACACCCTGGGGAGATGTCTCTCTCTTGACTAGGTGGTAAGATTTGGCACCTGGGTTTGGTGTCTCAGACAGTGTCTCTGTAACATCTCATAGGTGAATCCTTGCCCTTTGTGCAGAATTACTGGTGTGCTGCAAATTCTCATCTCAATGTGAATTGACTTCTAGACGAAGATGAAGCCAGCATCAAAGAACAAAATCAATGGTTGCTTTGTCACTGATTTGAAGGCAGAAAGATTGGATTTTAATTACATTTCTACTCAGAATATGGCTTCTCAAAATGTATACTTTGCCATGAATCCCTTCCTCTCAGGGCAAGAAAATGGTAGTTAACTCATTCTAAGTTTCTTTACTGGTCGCTTCTACATGATTAATTCAAGCCTCTGAGGAAGAATTACTTCCAGGTTGACTTTTCTTCCAGCTGGAATCTCTCCTGTCAGGATTACGAAGCTGTGTCCCACACTATTTAAAAATCTCTTTGATGTAACCTGTATCTCACTCTAGCTGCACAGTAAATATCTGGGAAATTATATTCTCTAGTGGGGAGGGTATCCTGTGGTTACAAGTATCTTGAGAGCTGGTCCAAGAATTGTTATTCTTCCTTTTCTCCAGTCTTGGTGATCTATAGCATTTACCTCCTGTAGATTCCCCTTTGATTTTCATTCCTTTTGTCTTTGTCCAAGAACTTCACTACCCTATTCTCCATTTTCATATTGTCATCTGCTGGCTTTGGAGATGTTTTTCACATACAAAACCATCCCTTCTCTGTCTCTTCCCATTGCATCTTTTCTATATAAAATGAACCTGTCTGTACTGATATTCTGGTTATGAGAATCATTTTACAAGGTTTCACTTGCACTCATATATTCCATTATTTAGTGATACTTCTAGTTCTTCTTGCTTGTTTCCCATACAAAATTTCCATTCACATAAAGCCACTTTATGACTTTAGTACTCTTATTATTCATCTCCGATTTCAGATCCTCAACTTCTGTCTTTGTGTGTTAAAAGCACACACTTGATTCCTTGCATAAAGCTTCTCAGTTCAGAGTATTTTAAAGCCCACATAACAAGCCAATTTTGTACCTGAGAAGTTGTCGCTCTCTGTTTTAGTGGAGACCATCTAAACAAAGCAGCCATCTCTCATCACAGAAGATAGCCTAATGCTTTTTGATTCTAAAATCTTTTTCTCTTTGCTGCAGGAGGATACAGTGATCAGTGTCTCATACCTGTCTTTGCTTTTCTTTGCCAATACTTTGTATTGGAAGGCTCTGTGAAAAAATCACCTGGGTTGATTTCATGTCTGTTTCTTTCCCTGTTTCTTTTCCTTGATCTCTGAGGAGGTCTTTAATCTTCCCCAAACAAAATTATAGCTGTTCCTTTAGTCAGAGATTGCTTATCAGTAAAAAGCCCCTTCCTTCTAAAGAAATAGATAAATAGAACAAAACTAGATGAATATTGAACAAATATTTCACATTGCTGTAGTTATCAATATGCTAATGTCCATGCTCTGCAGTATTACTGTAGAAATACTGCGGTATTACTGTGGAAACAGTGATGTGGGTTACTAAAAGAAAGATGATCTACTGTCAAATGGCTGCCAAAAAAGAAAGAGGGGTCAATTTCTTCATGAGCCTTCCTATTAAAAAGAACAGCAGAAAACTGAGATCTCAATCTGATTCACATTGCTGCAGATTTTGAAACCTGAGCTCAAAACATCATAACAAAATTGCAACCCAAACACTTTGGGAGACATTCTAAGGCTATGCAGGAGCACTGAAGGGATAAGCAGAAATATTATTTGTATTTTAACAGATAAATGCCATTTAGCTGTTTTCCTGTTCTAACAAGGAATTTGAATGATGATTCCTGAGTTTCTCTGAGGTTGGTTCACTTAGGAGCACTCTTTGATATTTGTGAAATGCCAGCTTTCTATGAATATAGGAGTTTGGCAAAGAACGAGAGAACTATTCATTAAAATTCAAAAGTACATAAATGACAAATAAGGAAGTAATTTAGAGGATGAATTTGGCATGTGGGGTGTGGAAACCAACCAAGTAGCCTACTGAAACTTTGACTATATTTGAAGTTATGTATTTAACTAATCCTTCTGATCCCGGGCTAGCTGGAGTCTGCAGAGGAAGCACTTTCAGTCCTGTGAGAGGCACCAGGTGTGCTTTGTACTGAGGTCAGGTGTTGGCTTGACATGGTGAGGCCAGGGTAAAGGCTGCCTGTGCTCCATGGGCTTCACGGAAAGTGACAACACTGGCACAACCAAAGGACAAATAGGGTAAATACAGTGATGTTCCCAAGAGCTCAATTTTTTTTATCTATTGTCACATGAGGCCAGGAATGGTTGTTGTCCAACTGATGGCAATTTTTCTTGGGAAGGGAAAAAGACAGCACACTGTATCTTTCCACAAGGATTAGAAGAGCTCGTTTGTCTCTGCAGTGCGCAGAAGTGGCCTGCCTTTGGATACCACCTTGAGCAGGGTAACTTGAGGTTTTGCCTTTCCTGGGCTAAAAGCCTGGGATGCTGGATATTCATTGTTATTTGTACTTGGAATAGATGAAACCTATACTGGGATCACCTGTACATGTCAACTACACTGTCAGCACATAGAAACGGAGTGATTTTCACTCAAGCTAATGTTGTCTACGAGACAAAACACATCTCAGAGACGTCAAAGCCTCCTTTGCACGAGCGATTTTCTTTGCATGCCACAATGATTGTGCAGACTGCATTAGAGATCTGCGTTGCTGCCTGGAGTTTGCAAACATGCCTTAGCTCCCTTTTCACAGGGAGTTGCTTGCATGGGAAAAAGCTAATGAGTTCAGAGGCGAGGTTTGAAAATATATAATGCCATGAAAAAATATTGCAGAAGGTCTCAACCTTACTCACAAAGAAAGAGATATATCAATCTATTACTCCCTCTAATAAGCTCCATGGTACACAGTAAAGCCAGGAATTACCTTTACTAGCTTGTGAGCCATTTTAAGGTGCACAAATGGCACGGTAACTTCATTGTTCACAATGGTAATTAAGTCACTACATTATCTCATCACAGTGAGTCACTTAACTGGCATCACTGTTGCAAGATGGGAAAATTTACCAAGCTGGAAAATTATGGGTCAGATTAACTCCTAGTGTAGCATTCAGAAGTATTATGCCCTGAATACATTTGGCCCACCCTTTATAAATTAGATTGTGTTTAATGTGCTTTGGAGAGGAGATGAATCAGACCTGCTGTTGGGGAAAAAAAAAGGAAGAAAAAACCTGTCTCATGCTTTTAGTTTGCCCATTCCTTAGGGCAAAAGGCAGTTGAAGTTGTGGAAATAATCCCTTGTTTTTCCAGAAAAGGCCTACCTGCAGCTTCAGCAGTAGATCACCAAGAGAGTGTATCTTCTGTACCAGGTCATGGGAGTTCAGTGCAGAGTTGTACAGTAGAAAGAGCATGCCTGCAGTCTCTTAAAGACATCAGACTGCTGCGAGTCAGCCATGCACATGGCCCTAAAGGGATATCTACAAGGTACTTAAAGCTATAAGATCACACAGAAAGGTCTGAGACAGGAAGTGAGTCTAAAATATACAATTACATTTGAAAAGTGTTTTAAAACAGGCCATGAATATCTGTTTTTGAAAAGCCCCTGTGATTGAATTTTTCTTTTGACTGGATTTTTTTTTTTCTCCTAAAGAAAGAAGGAAAACAGAAACTGTTAGTACTGTAATATTTTTTACTGATGACTCGCATTATCCCTGAGTGACAGCTCCTTAATTCAATTGCAGGAAAATATGGACATCATGCCCAGGTAAACACTCATTAACTTTTCTTGGCAGCCCTTCTTAAATTAAAGGAAAAAAAAATGGCACTCCAAGTTGCTGCCAAATTTGGCAGCTCTGATCTTGTCCTGACTCTAATCCCAAGGAGCATTTACCAGGTTTCTTTTCTGAGAACACTGGTGTGCTCAAAGCAAAGTGGATGCCACTGTCTCTGGCAGGCTTGGAGCTCTGGTGGTCCCCACGGTGGTGACGATCCCATCTGGAGCAAAACCCCTCGATGGGTAGGGAGTGCTGCGTTCAGATTTTATTTTTGCAGAAAGAGTTAAGCTTTTAAAGATGAGGGTTCAGGGAAGGAGAGTCTGAGCCTGTTTAACTTGTTTTTCTCTCCCCCAGTGCTGTCCAAGTTTACAGTCTGTGGCGCTATCTGTAGGGCTTCAGACTGCAATAAAAGGGAGGTAGAGAGGTTCTCTGACAAAAGCCTGAAACCCTGGTATCTCTTTTGTTTTCACCCTAGTCTGTGGCCACTGACATTACTCCCTTACGCCATGGATGGGTAATAAGCCCCCTTCTCAGGAATAGAAAAGCTCTTATACATTTTAATGTGACCTTAGACAGTGCTTTTCAGAAATCACAGGCACATCTGACTACACTTGAGGTTGAATTGAGCTAATGGCATTCACCTCATCTTTAGATGCAAAATTGGAAGATAAAAAGACCTTGATGTGAAAAGGAAAGGGGGGTTGTGGGGAGCGGGGGTGGGGGAAAGAGAAGCAGATTAGAGATATTGCTTAAAAATCTTATGATTGCTAGTTGATAACGAAATGTCTCCTTCTCTTTCTAAAAACCCTATGGGCTTGCAAGATGTCCTTGCGCTTTTATTTTTAATGATAGAATCTTTTTATTCCCTGGCCAAGGAAATTTCAATGTTGCTGCATATGTGGCCAGGAGATACGTTGACCTTTAGCAAATCTTATTTTTAAAATCAGATGGAACAGTTATTGCAATATTCCAGCTCTGTAAGATTAAAAAAGAGCTTTCTTCCTCTGTAATCAGACGTGGATTAAATTTATTAAAGGTGCAGTATCTCTTTTTTAAATGACACTTGCCGGTCATACTGAATTCTAATAAGCCATCTGAAGATTTTGAATCCTCTTGCTTTTATTTTTTTAAAGCAGTAACCAAGGCTTTATAAAAAGAGTGGGATAACTTATTTGACTAGCAAAGAAACTTGATGTTAACAGGAGAAGGGCAGCAGACAAAAGAAAGCAGCTGAAACATTAATGAATGATAATGCTGAGCAATGAAACATGCAAAGGAGCATGCAACATGGAAATTCAATGAGGAAAATATAATTTAAAGACCAAAGTAATTCTACTCAGTGAAAAGGTGCAAATGACACAGAAAAAGGCTTAAAAAAATCAAGTGTTGAGTTGGTTATAATAATTTCAATTTTATTCCTGAGCAGAACTGACTGCCTGTTGGGCACATGTGCACATTTGAGAGTGAGAGGCCAGTCAATGCTATTTGAATGTGTTTTTATTTTATCTGCTAAGTACAAAGAGTTGCTTGGGGTCCAAAATATAAATAAAGCTATAATCCTTTCTCTTGGAAGTGTACAGACTGACTGAATGGGTTTCTTGACACTGTTGTTGAAATTTTGGGAGTAAATTTGGGGAGTTATTCAGCAGCTTCTATGAAAATGAATCTATCCAGAGTTTTTCTTGACAATCATATAATTGTTTAGGTTGGAAAATACCCTGAAGATCATTGAGTCCATCTGTTAAACCAGCACTGCCAAGTCCACCACTAAACCATGTCCCTAATCTATGCTGGAGTAACCTGAGGCCATTTCCTCTTGTTCTCTTGCTTTTTACCTGGGAGGGAAGACTGATCCCCACTTGGCTGCAACCTCCTTTCAGGTGGTTGTAGAGAATTATAACGTCCCCCCTGAGCCTCCTTTTCTCCAGCTCCAGCCAGTCCTCATCAGACTTGTGCTTCAGACCCTTCACCAGCTCCATTGCCCTACTCTGGACACACTCCAGCCCCTCAATGTCCTTCTTGTAGTGAGGGGCCCAGAACTGAACACAGGATTCAAGGTGTGGCCTCATCAGTGCTGAGTACAGGGGGACAATCACTGCCCTGGTCCTGCTGGCAACACTATTGCTGATACAGGCCAGGTGCCATTGGCCTTTTTGGCCACCTGGGCTCACACCGGCTCATGTTCAGCCACTATCAACCAGCATCCCCAGGTCCTTTTAGTCACTCTGTCCTCAGCCTGTAGCACTGCAGGGGTTGTCGTGACCCAAGGGTAGGACCTGGTACTGGGCCTTGTTCAACCTCATACCATTGATCCTGCCTGACCAGATCCCTCTGCAAAGACTTCCTGCAGGAGATCAATGCTCCCACCCAACCTGGTATCATCTGAAAAGTGCCTGAGGGTTCCCTTGATCTCCTCATCCAGATCATTGATAAAGATATTAAACAGGACAGGCCCCAACACTGATTCCCGGGGAACACCACTGGTGACCGGTCTCCAGCTGGTTGTAACTCCAGTCGCTGATACTCTCTGGGCCTGGCCATCCAGCCAGTTTTTTACCCAGGGAAGAGTAGACCTGTGCACACCATGGAAAGCCAGTTTCCCCAAGACAGTGCTGTGGGAAATTAGCTCCTGCAGTAGCCTTTGGTGGGTCCCATCTAACACCATTTTCTTGTTTGTGTCTAAGTGGTGTAGCAGGTCGCTGACCAGTTCCTCTTGGATTATGGTGGTTTTTCTCTGCTCTCCATCTCTATCTGTCAGCTCAGGGGGCTGATTAGCCAGAGAACAACTTATCTTACTATTAAAGACTGAGGAAAAGAAGGCATTAAGTAACTTATCCTTTCCCTCATCATTTGTCACGCTGTTTCCCCTCACATCTAATAAAGGATGGAGGCTTCCCTTAGCCCTCATTTAGTTGCTGATGTATTTATGGAAATATTTTTCATTGTATTTCACTGCAGGAGTCAGATTAAATTCTAGTTTTCTCTGTTCTTTACCTCTAAGTGAGGATGCAAAAACACTGATGGCATAGAAAATGTAGAGTGTGCAAGGATGCTCAGCTAAGTTTCTTGTTAAGCATATCCATCCTTTCAAAATAATTAGTAGAGTCCTAATAAGGAATCTGACCCATGTTCTCTGATTGTGCCTTGCAAGGCACAACCCATCTGACCTTCCCAGTCCCACTTAGCCAAAATATTCGGCGGTTCTGAGCATGCTTTGCAGAATCAGTCCTCATGTGTGATTATCTCAGTGGGAGCCTTCACAGTTGATCTTCCGCAAAAACCACATCCCCAGTTCTTCCCAGCTGTACTCAGAGCCCTGGATCATGAGCAGTGCCTCAGCCTCAGGGTCTGGCCGGGGCCCTCGGCTGGCGTGGTGCTACGGGTGTACCAGGGTTACTGCCCGTCCACACCAGTACAGGGAGGAGATGTCCAGTGCCAGGCACTGTCAAAGCATCTTCCAGCATCCGACTTTCTGGTTCTTCTGGTTTCTATCTCTTATTCCCCAGGAGATGCCCGTTATTGGAATTATATAAGATAGTATGATACATAGAGCCAAGTGTATCCCAAGGGTAACTTTGCTGACACTAGTAGATTAGCATGTGTGATAAATTTGGCCATTCCCATGATGCAAAAACTCTTCTTTTTATCCCTAAATAAACATTAATTAAAAATTTTACATACATAAAATACATATGAGGAAAAAAATACCCAACTGCTCCTGCATTATTATAAGAAATACCACTTACAACAGTGAAAGCTAGGAAATTAAGTAATTCAAGCTAGTCTGGAAAACTGAAGCATCAATGCCAGCCAACAGGAGCTGAGAATTAATTACCTGACTGTAATTTGTTAGTCATATTATTCCCTTATGGTTTTCATTATACACAGGAAAACAACACTACTTGAAATGTGTGATTTTTTTAAATGCAGATGCTATAGGAGCCTTAAAACTTGTAAATCAAAACCAGAAGAGATCTTTCTTTCTTTCTCTTTCTTTTTCTTTCTGTCTCTCTTTCTTTCTCTCTCTTTCTTCCCTTTTTACTCTTTCTTTTTCCTTTCTCCTCTCCTTCCCTTCCCTCCCTCCTCTCTTCTTCTCTCATCTTTTTTCCTTCTTTCTCCTTTTTTCTCTCCTCTGCTGTAGCTGATGGCAGTCTCTAACATCAGGCCAGTGTTCTTGTCATAATTTTCTAAATAAAAATTATTATTATTAGAGGGTGGTCCATTATTTCCTGTGTTTTAAAATGTATTTTAAATTGCTTTTATGATATTGTACAATGCCCCAAGCACTTCAGTGGGGGAGCACTTTATAAATAAAATTATTATTATTATGCTTAGTGCACATGTCAGCAAGTGTTCATAAGAAATAAGCAACTGGTACCCTTGCCCTCCAGAGATTGAGAGCCTTATTCCTTTACCTTGACTTTCACCAGCCTGAAGTCTGGGTAAGAATTAGAGTCACTTCTAATCTTGTTCTTCCTATTGGCACAAGAAAGTGAGCTGTCACTGAGTAGCATTGGCAGTGAAGAACCTTTTTTATAATACTTTCTACATCACATGCTATAACTACATTACCCCTTTAATTTGAGGATCTAAAGTTGTCAAATGGGGGAAAAAAAGAGCCCTTTAAAAATTCAATGGGACCTTCTGGAAGATTCATGTGTGTTGTGTGCATGGAAGTGTGGGAGGACTGGCAGAAAGGCAAAAATAATTTTAGATTGTGTTAAAAGTAAAGCTTAATAAGAAGTTTGATGCAGTATATGGAGAAGATGATGGTCCTAAGTTTTGATTTTGAAATCTACAGTTCTTTAATAGATAATTTTTTTCCCTTTAGATGAACTTTAAAGAAAAATGATAATGTAAGCACTGCTAGTTATTCTAGGTTGGGATTTAAGATTACAGCATTTAGTAAGATTATATATTTGATGAACAAGGCGAGGTGGTGTGTGTCAGCCTTTGAAGGGGTTACCTCGCTTAGGAAGTGAGTATTAACAGCATCTCAGCCCTTCCAAGATTAATGTCAGTGGAATCAAAACTGGCATTAGCAGAGCACTGTTGTCAGGAAGCTCGCAACAGTTCAATAACTTTAACACACTGGGTAGATTTCGGTGTGTGTGTCAAAGACTAGTACTGCTTAAAAAGGCATGTGGCAAGTAGGCAGTTTTAATATAAAGATCATAAAAGATTTGAATACCAAATGTACAAGTGTTGAGTATTACTTGTGGGTACTTGGAAAAAACTCAACTTCTATTTCTTTTATTTCTGCACCCCCCCCTTTTTTTTTTGTTTTTATTCATAGATTTCCATCTATGAAGAATTAGTGCAGAGTTCTAATCCAACCTGTGTATCTACTTTTTCACATATGTATATAGCTGTGAATGAACCTAATGAGGAAATGGGGTTTATTAGCTACTGATAATAGGAAGGATGTGCAAGAGAGGGATAAAACTGCTTTTGGTGGTTTTGTTAAACATGATGCTATATGTCTTGGGTTTGATTTTCACATAGTTTTATGTTTCTTTACTTTTTCTGTCACTCACAATATTAAGCAGTTCAAGCACCATAAAAACTTAACTGTAAATGACCCTTTGTTAGCTATAAAGGTTATTTATAGTTCTGCGCTGATCTGGGAAGCCAGAGGAACACTGATGAAAGCCAGTGATCAGTATATATAAATATACCTTTAAGGGCACTAAAAGAATTGCACATGAGGCCTGTCCTCTTTTCCACCTCCTTCCCTGAAGGGAGAAACAACACAAGCCTACACTTACAGTCAATGTGTCCAAAGGCCTGTGCCACCTTTCCAGCACTGGTTTTACTAGTGGTGCACACTAGAAAATGCTTTATTTTTTGTTCTTGTCAGATCTTCTGAGCTGAAAGCATCAGGCTGTGCTCTGTGTAACGGCTCAGTTTTGTTCAGGTTCACACATGGGTATGCACTGTGCCATTCTTATTATGAATTGGGAGCTGATATTTGGCACAAACACTGCTGCTTCTTGGAACTCAGGATTAATCTCTATGGAAATGCAGTTTAGTTGCAGGTCAAATAGAGATAATATGTCGTGCCACATAAAATTGTAGGCGTGATAAGTTTAGGGATGTTGTCTGTGTCTTTGGGGAGGGAAAGAAAAAGAGATTATTTTGGAGTAAAGGGTTAATTTGTCCAAATGATGCATGAAATCTTAGAAAACTAAAAGGAAATGATGAAACAGTATAGTGTGCTTGTTTACCTCTGCTACAGGCCTTTTTATAAATAAAGGAATTTGGCTGCAAAAGATTTGAAGTAATATTTTAGCACAAGACTTAAACCACACACTATTATGATCCATTCCCATGATTTTCTCTCTATGTATCTAAAGATATTTTTTCTGTCCTTGATGTTGTGGAAACATACTCCTTTTCACAACTTTGTCCTATATAAGTTACTAGGATTTGAAAACCTAAATTTGACTTCTGGTCCTCTCTGATTCCTTAATAGCTGCTTCTGCTCTGCAGTTTGCTACTGAAAATCCAGAACTACTGGGAAGGAAAGATAAATAAATAAAAAAAAAATTATTTGCTTTAAATGTGTGAAGTGTTCCAATAATTTTAAACAGTTTAATTTAAATTTTAAACTGCAAATCTTCAACATCTAATCACTTCTAAACTGAAGTGGTTTTAACCAAATGTGAAGTGCTGCAGAGTTTGAAATGATTATGCCTGGAGTAGATGGCTGGAAACTTTGGAGAGGGATGAAAACTATCTTTTAAAATTTTTTTTCTAAATACGCACTTGTGCTGCATTGAACCATTCCTGCCGAAGAAGGCGAGGGGCTGAGAGGGAATCTGTTAATTTGCAAGGCCAATATAGTGAAAGCATCAGAGCATTTGAAATTTTCAGGGGTAAAGTGTCTTGACACCAATCTGAGGCATCCCTAGAAAGCCCTTCCCGGCCCGAGAGCCCCAGCAGGGCTGTGGGTGCACGGCAGGGAGGGTGTGGAGGGTCTGCTGTCTCTGGTCCCCGGCATTAGGGAAAGGCAGACCTCGGGGAGGCTCTGTGGAGAGGAAGGTATGTGTGCAGCAGGGGGATGGTTAACACTTCCAAATGTGCAGCTATGCTTTTAGGACTCTTTCCAGCATTAGTTTCTCTTCAACATTTTTATTTTAGGGCTTTCAGTCTTTGCATTATGTGTTTTTCTTGTTTGAGGGAGAGAGTAAGAAACTTAAACTAGAATTCAGAAGCTGGTCCAGGACTCGGCTCCAGCTGGAAAAACACATGTGCTGGCATTCAGCTCCTGTAAGCTCCTTTCTGACTATTTTGAATGCTGGCATTGTTACAATAGGCAGGGGAACAGCCATGATAGCCCAGGGTGACAAATTGCTCAGTCTTGTGCATATATGTTTTTGCCTGGCTGGTTTTTATTAGCATGTAAGCATCATCTGTGGACTGCGCATTCTTTCCCTTTCATTTTCATGACCCCATCCAGTTCAGACGACTGACAGATTCGCTATGTGATTTCCAGCTTTTGATGATTAACTTTTTGACAGCGGTCCTTACCTTTTTATTTAATATTCTTATGACGATTATAACAAAGGGCTGCACGTCGGGCAGTGTGGAAATCAGACTGGGTGCTACCTCCTTAACTCCACTGATAACTTTATGTTGATTTAGCAACAAAACAGAACACAATTTTGTAGATTAAATGAGGAAAAAAGGGTGACAACTGCTGAATCTGATTATTTGGGTTATTGTAAGAGGTAATTATTTTATCTTAATAGGTAGATATATTATGCCCTGCTCCTTCAAAGACTTTGCTACTTATTTAACTTTACTCAGGCAAGTAATCCCATTGATTTAAGTGGGACTATACATATGTGTGTGAGGGCCAGGTCCTTATTATGAAGAGAGGATGTAAATAAACATCAACTTTTTCCCCTTTGGTTAAAAGGAGGCTCTTGTAAATGAATGAAACCAAATGAACAAACAGAAAACAGATGAAAGGGAAAACATCCCTTCTTCCTGAAAAAAAAAATGTTACATGCATCACTTCAGATTTGGAAGGCTCTTGTCTCTTACAGTCTCTGTTTTGTTTGCTTAGAGATGGCTGAATTACTATTTTTGATACCACTTAGGACCATGTGCTAGCAAAGGGTTCTTGTCAAAGCCTCCCAGTGGGTCTGGACAAGATCTCTCAAGCATACTGCATGCTCTTCAGCAGGGATGACAGGGAACAGGGGTGAGGGGTAATTTTTGCTGTGAAGCCCCTCTTTTGCATAGGAATTTGCATGAAAGATATAAACACACTTTGTATTTGCAAATGAGGAATAGCCACTTGTTGGGCATTTGCAAAGGAGAAAGGCTTTGACTTCAAGCTTGCTTTCACTGCTGGTTCAAGAGCTTAAATCTCTCATTCTCCAAATGGTTATTAAATTATCCATTAAATTATCCATATCTATTGCTCTAGGTGATTTTTGCTAGGTTTTTCTCTCCTTGCTGTAGAGGGACATTAGATGCAGAAGACTGATTTCTTTTCTACTCCAGGATCCACTTCGTAGGAGACTAACTCTTGAATTTCCTGGCTGTTCTTTGCCTGTGTGAGTTAGATGTTGCTTTATTGTGATTTTAAACAGCAGCTGAAGGAATATTTGCCACTGACGTCTGGGGACAAAATGGAGATGATATCCTCAAACACCCTCCAAGACATGTCTCCTTCCTTCTCTGCCTTGCAGGGAAGGAAGTGAGTTTGGCATTAGGAAATGCCTCTGGGAGTTTTATGTCAGTAGAAAATATTCCTTTGCTTTGAGAAACCAGTACTGGAAATCAATGGAGGCATGATATCCCCTTTTCAATGCTGAAATGTAGTGAAGGGATTGAGTCAGGGCAGAATCCTGTATCCCTGTTTAGCAGATGTTCCTCTTTCCTGCATTGAGATTTTCCAATCAGTACATGTCATGGTTGGACTCAAGCATTACAAGATAAAATCAGTCCTTTCAGTGGGTGGAAAAGCAGTCATGAATGTGTGAAAACTGTCTGGGAACATCCACGCTCTTCATTAAGGTCTCTCTGTATACTGAGGCTTATGGAAAATCTCCTGCCATCTTCTCTGAACTTTGGATCAGGCTTATAGATGGATTTCTGAGATCAGCAGAGGTCTTGTTACAGGTTGCTATCTTGGCTAAATGCTGGAGGCTGTCCTATAATAGTACAAGGTGTGAGCTAAGGCACATAAGTTAAGAAGGTGGGCTTTTATTTTTCTGGCTAAAGCAGACTCTCATATCCTATAGATGACTGTTGAAGAAGACATTTAGCAGACTGTGCTCCTCTGTGAATCTGGTCAAAGCTTTTGTGCTGAAACATTTATTCTGCTAAAAACACACTTGTTCGCCGGCACCCAAACATTTCAAAAGAACAGGCCTGTTCTAATACATGTTCCGAATGATTTCAAAACTGGACAGCGAAGCAGATTTCCATCAAAACCAGCCTGGCTCCTCATGGCTCCCTCTCTACTGTCCACTCTTTGGGCTGTCTGTGCTGGGGTGCTCCTGGACGTCATCGCTGCTGGTGGTGGGACCCTCCTGTGGCCCCACAGTGCCCTACAGCTGCCAGTTCTAGGTACAGCTCTGAGGCAGCAGGTTTTGGGGCTCCCAGGCACTCTGGCCTGTTTGTGGGGTCATAGCTGAGCTGGAGGTTTCTGTGCTTGGGCTTCCTTACACTAAGTACTTCTAGCCAAAGTATTTAAATCATTTACAGTGGTTTGTATTTTAATTTCCATACTCAGCTTTGAAACCTCCACTCTTCACTCCCATGTGTTTTTTTGGTTCTTTCAAAACTGTAAAGTTTTGCTCAGAAAGATCACCCTGGAAGCCAGCTCTGGTCATGGTATGCACCTGGTTAACATGGCCTAAGAAGATGAAGTGAGAAAAATGTGTGAGAATGTGGACTGGCAAATGAAGAGGGGAATTTTCTTGTGTCAGAAAATAGGTAAGTAGTACCTTACTCTGCAAACATTTACCGTGAAGTGCTTATTTTAGGGGCAGTATAAACACCTAAATGAGACTGTGCCCTGGGAATAAATGTGGGACTTTAGATGATCTCTTTGTATAAGTCAATATTGCTCCCTCTGGGTAAACAGAGTAATGAACTTTACTTGTGGTGGATCTGGCTCTCAGTTTTCTGTGAGGCTTTTGCAGACCCTGGCTTTCAGTGAGGTTTCATCCTTTCTCTAGGGGCTGTACCGGCAGTGCATCATCTCCTCCTGGCTTCTGCTTAGCCATAACATCTGACATCCCTATCTCTGGGGCTGAGGAAGCTGGTATTGGATAGGCACTGTGGGCAGGAATAGCTCTTGGAAGCGTAGTGAAGGCACTTTCCATCGCTGTGTTTTCTGACAGGGAGATTGAGTTTAATTTGCTGGCAAATCTCTGGTGGTGAAATTCATTTCTGGTCTGTCTGTTTAGATTGCTGTGACACCCACCCATGCAGGCGTCTGTGGCACCCTTTGGCTGCCAGGGCTCCGGGTGAATTGGAGCCAGCAAGAGTGCTGGCCGCTAAGAGCTGCTCCTCTCCACGATGGCCCTGGTGCGATGTAAAGGGACCGGTCTGCTCAGACATACCCGCTTCCCGTGCAGAGCTCTAGTAAACTCATCACAATGTCTGTAACATTGGAGGTCTGAGATTGCCTGAGTTTCATCCTTCCCTTCACAGATTTTAGCACATAAATCAATGTGATTGTCCCAGCTCCTCTCTTTTGTTGTTTGATTTTTTGTCTTAAGTCTTCTCACATCAGGGACAAGGATACAAAGAGAAGAAGAGGCGGGAAAAGGTGAACACTTTCTAGTTCTGCTCACATAGGATAACATTTCAAATCTGCTACATCTTCCTCGGTATCTTGGCTTTGGTTTTATTAACTTTTAGTAACTTTCCTCGTTAACCTGATTGTTTATTTCTCAATATGCTCCTTTAACTACATACATACCTCACAAAAAAAAGTGCAGAGAAAGCAAACTAATTTATTAGACAAGCAGAAGCACATGGCATTCCATATTGGGCAGATTTGTGATGAGCAATTAATATTTCTATTTTCTTGCTTCCCAGTTTAAATACAGTTTAAGTTGTTGATGTTAATACTATCAAACCAACATTTTTATATCATTTGCCAGGCTTGACAGAATTAAGTGGATTTCTTTGAGTGATAATAGACATAATTAATTTTGTGTATAAGTTAAGTAAAAAATGAGATGTTAAGACTGAATTAGTGATATTTAATTGGAACTGATTATAAAAAATAAACGAGATACACGGTAGTTTCATGAAATAGAAAAGAGAGAGTGTGTGTATAACTGCAGAAATTAACAATTTGTGGTTGAATGTTTTGCTTTAGTAGCTGTAAGGGTGGCAGCAGTGATTGTGAGCACAATGGAGAGAAGGAAGAGTGACACAGAAAGGGCAGGGCTGAGCTATTTAAACATGATAGACAAGAATAGTTACGTGGAATTTCTTTATAGGTCACGCAAACAGACCGAATGAAACCATTGCTCTAAAAGGTAGTGCAAGCGTTTAATTTTCCTTGTTTCATCTTTTTTAGTCCTGTAATAGGTGGCGGCAATATGCAATGTTAATACCTTGCAAAGTATGTTAGGTTCAGCCATGTGCCTCTGCACCTGGCTTAGTAGATATTTGGAAGATAGAAGAAGGTGTTACTATGTTTAATGGCTTTTAACATACAGCACTGCTTATCAGGAACCCATTCTGAAAAATGACATGCCAGACACCTGGCATCTTCCTGTGCATCAACTGGACAGCCTGGAAAATCTAGTCTGTGATACCACTATTATAAATTAGATATTTCTCTCAGATGTAATCAACTGATTTTCACCTCAGTCTTGTGTAGCATAAAATGTGGCTGTTTATTAAAATGACTAGGTTTCTGGCCCACCTTTTCTCTCAGAAAGAGCCCAAATTAAGACTTCAGCTGTTAGAATAAAGTTCTATTTTCCCATAAATACACAGGTTAAAACAGCCATGTTACGAGTGTATATGGAAGGAGAGAAGAAAGGATAAAGTTGATTTTCCTAAGGTGGAATAGACCAGCCCAGTGAAACCAGTAATTCCCTCCAGTAACAGGGTCTTAGGTAAGGTAAAAAATGGGTGATAGATATATTCCTATACCACTGTGGTGAAGTGGATGCTCTAGTTTTTACTGGATGCCAGCTAGGCAAAGTCAGCTGTGTAAGTGAAGATTTTATAGTGATGCCTACAAAAGGATGAAAATTAAAGCATTTATTCCACCTGAATTTGTCAGGAAATAGTGTGGATTATAAGACCGAGATTCCCTTTTCCCCCTCCTACATCTTTGTTGACAGTGAAGACACACACTAGGTTCATTCTTGGTCAAGTATGTGCCCACAGACCTCTCCAACCTGGGCGGAAGAAAGATTAGGTCCTGTTGAGGAGTAAACAGAAGATGCCTGTGGTCACCTTTAAATTACTATTATGGTGAAAGGTGCAAATAGCTGCCATCAAGTGAGCCTTTGAACCAAAGATAATAATAGATCTCATTAAAATCAGTGGGTTTGCCAGCTCTGAAGAAGAACCAACTAAGCCTCTTTAAATAGAAGAGACAGTGGAGGGATTTCAGATAGCACATGCCAGGTCAGACCTGAGCATGTAGGCAGGGGAATTTCCTTGGTAGCACATAAGCAATGGGATATTGGGTTTGCAGTTGCTGAGCAAATCCATTCAAAGCCCATGGGAGCAGCAATGAGGGGGCTGGAGTGGCAGGAGCAGTACCAAGGGTCTGGAGTGTAGAGAAAAGTGGTGCTGGATGATGGATTCTGGGTAGAGAAAATGGGTACAGAAAATGCTTCTATGGTCAGGAAAAGACCCTCTGGTTTGGCAAGAAACAAGCAAACAAAAAACCCCACGGCCTAGAGAATACTGTTGAACTGTGTTACTCTTTACTCAACTGGGGCAGTCCTGAGGGAACTGAGTCCTGTCTAACTGCTAAGTCCAAAGGAGCAACAGTGATGCACTTGAAAACCAATGAAGTCTGGGGAAGATTCCTTTTGCCTTTTGTGAGCTCTGGATCAGGTCAGGGTTGCCAAGAGTTTGATACTGCTAAGATGATTATCTCAAGGGGATGTTTCTGAAGGAACTATATAGCGGGGGAGACAATACTTGCTTTGCCTGGTTTTGACAGCATGTCACATTCGATGGATGCTCTCTTCACTTTCCAGCTTTTGACAGGCCATAAAGGCTAATTAAACAAAACCACTAAATTCACATGCTTCCCTCAAAGGAGCACACATTTATCCTGCAAACAGTTAATACCTACTATCATGGGTATGTAACTAGTCAGTATGATATAACACATATTGCAGAGCCTACTGAAGGCAGATATTGCCAATTAACACATGGTATTACCAATCAGCGCTCATGCCATTTATAGAACACTCTGTCTTGCTGCTACTGGAGCTTCAAGACCTACAACAGTTTGAATGCATTTTTGAAGTAGGATTTTGTGTCAGATAGGGAGTAAAGCTCTGCATTGTTGAAGAAATGGAAGAGCAACAAAGGGCTGAACTCCAGGGAGAGGAGCAGCACCTCACAAACACACAAAAATGGCAAGGTCTCTGCCTGGAGGGGCTTACAGTCTCAGGCCAACAAAATTTGTGTATGAGACATCAGAAGATGGCAGTGGGAGGGAGGAAGGAGGGGAAAAAGGTGGTGTGATAAAGCACAGGTGTGTACCCTGGAGAACAGCTTTTTTGTATTGTGTTTTGTCAGCAGATTGCAGAGGTAGAGGAGGTTTCCATCTCACGGGCAGCATGGACAGGAAGCAGCAAGAAAGAGAGCAGAGGAACATAGTTTGAAAGAGATATTTAAGATAGGAAAATGAATGAATAAAAGGCCACTTTCTGCTTCCTCAGTTTTGGGCTGCCTGGGAAAAATTCAATGCATGAGGCCCATAAAATACTTTAATATGGGCATCTGCTGGGATTCTTTTCATTCCTCCCCACTCAAGAAAAGGCTGTATCCTTACCTTTCCTTCCTGTCCCTTGGCTACCACAGCTGTCCACAAAATCTTCCATGGAGTCCTATCACTGTGCTGGGGCTGGAGTTTGATGGTTTCTTCTGTCCCCAAGCTGTACTTAGCAGCAGAGAGGTTCCTGTGTTTGAGGGACTGGGAGTAACAGCTCAGGGCTTAATGGGAGAGAGGAAGAGGCTCATTAGCAAGGAGACATAGGAGAGAAATACAGATATATATGTGCACACACATATACACATAGCCATGTATATGTAGATATGTATATAAAACAACCAGAAAATAAAGACACTACAGAGAAAGAATACTTCCTAAAAGTGGTTTGACATAAAATTTCTCATGAGCCATTGATATATGCTGTCTCTAGTGATGAAGATTTCATGCCTAAGGACTAAAAACATGGCAACATCTACCTTTTCTTTGAAGAAGAGTTTTTGGGACCTCCTGCTGCAGTCCAGATATTGGTATAAGCTAGTATTAGTATCTCATGAAGAATGCATTTTTTAATGTGGATTTTTTTTTTCAGTTGAGGTGCTGTAGTATTAGGTTTCGTATTCTCCTGATGCTAAATAATCACTTTGTTCTCACTCAGCTTGTCAGGAGGTTGCACTGTAGCCTCTGAGGTGACTGGACCTGGAAAGTTGCTAAAAAGCAAGATAGGTTAATAATTGTTATGGGTATTTTAGAGGTGTTTCAGCCTCTTCTGTAATTAAGAAAGCACAGCTTGGGGTTTATATAGATGTTCGCAGAATTTTTTTTCTCATCTCATTTACTTTTTAGAAGAGAAATCTGAGTAGTTCTCCCTTCCTTCATCTTCTTCTTATGTAAATGCTATGGGAAAAAATGAAACAGAAAGGAATAGCAAAGTCAGTTCTTAAAATGACTCTACCCTCCATCCAAAACAAGATGCAACTAGAACCCTGTTTCTGGTAAGTCCTAGATTCAAGAAAGAAATGGGGGGCAAACAAATGGTTTGTAGTGCTGTTATCTTATCTTCTGAATCCTGGTTTTCAGTAGTCACTTCAGCCTTGAACGTTTTACTTTACATACTGTTTTACTGTTCAATTACCTAATTTAATTCCTGTATAAGATTCCTCTGGTCTCCCAACTACTCGTCTTTCGAATCATCACTAGGAGTTTGCAAGAACTGCTGAACCTTTCCAATAAGTATTTTCCATTTCTTGAGGCAAGACATTGTGTTTCCTCTTCATGGCCACAATGGAAATTGACAGGGGATTTCTGTGAGTTGAAGCAGATTCCAAGGATGGCTTCAGTAAGACGATTTCTTCACAACACCATTCTTGGAAAAATTATACAACACAATGTACAACTCAGACTGTTTTTTCCCTTCAGTAGTACTGACTTAAAAAATAAAACAAACCCACTAAAAAATCTTTACCAAATATTATAGTACTGTAGCAGAACTTCACTTTTTTTTTTTTATTGCTGGTGAATGCAAATGCTGAGCTAACATCATGTAAAAAATTGATATGGAAATACAGAGAAAAACATGGAAATTTTATTTTATTTTCAGGTACTTTCTTCTTAAGTGAAAAATCAGAACTGCAAGGCAGCTTGCCTTTCTAGGTTTTACATGAATTCTGATTAAAATGAGTAGCTCTTTTAAAATATAAAGCTGTTTGCTTTCAGCAAAATTCACAAAAGCAGCAATTTTGTTTTGGCCTATGACAACACAGGAAATTTTGAAAATCACAATTGTCCCTAAGCCTAAATAGCTGGGGAAAAATGATAGACATTTGGTTAGCTTTATTGAGCACATAATGTGCTGTTTGGCCTTCAGTACAACGTTTCAAAGCACTTGGATCCAAAATACCTCTCTGAGTCACGCTGAATGTTTTATCTTCAATGCAGCGGACCCATTTACAGGAGTGGGAGCTGTGATATTGATCATTAGAAGTTGCATATTGCTAACATTTTAGCCATAAACTTATTATAACCCTAAAAAAAAAAAAAATTATTGTCCCTGGAGCGGATTGAAATGCCTGTTTTACAGATGCTGGATGAAATTTCTGAACTTGCATGAAGTTTCTTTTTAATCTTGAACAAAAAGGTTCTTTCTGTGTTAATTTAGAAACTGTTTTACTTTCCTTTGTGCCTGCCATTTAAAGGCTGAGGTGCACCTTTGTTTTTCTTCCACAAACCCTCCCAAAGTGCAGAAATCCAGTCAATCACTTTCACACACCCACAAAAAATAATGGGTTGACCTGCTCGTGGCCAGATCTGACATGCCCTGCTGTGGTAGGAAAATTAATTCACCTCACTACACTGCAGTCACCCTCAGCTGAGTCCTTCAATTATTTCATTATGATCTAACTAAGGCTGATAACAGATCTCATTTGATACTGCGGATGGCTGGGGGGGCAGCATGGGGGTGGGAAGTGGATGCCCTCACATGTCAAGCCCTTGCATCTAACCAACTGAGCTTTGTGAGGCTTTCTTGCCTGATGGAAATGGGGGTGATTAAAGACATGTTGTGCCCGTCTGTGTAGCTTCCACATGATTTTTCTCCCTTAGATGATGTTCTGTACATTTAGCATATTTGAAAACCTAGGGGCTTTTCATCTTTGGCAGGGGAAGGGAGGGATGTTTTTGATGGACTGGCTGGAGGAGTACACCCAGAGTCCAGTGTTTTCTGGAGAAAGGATCCATTGTCATCTTTGCTTTTTCTTTTTTTTTTTTTTTCACCTGTGCATTGACAGATGGACGAAGGAAGCCCTGGAAAAGTGTTAATTACTCTTTCTTTTTCATTCAAGTGGTTTGGAGGTTCAGGAGACCCTCTAATTAAAGAATCTGTGAGTGAGCTGGGCATCTGGCCTCTGCCATTTTAATCAACTTTGTAATATGAGGAGAGGGCAGTGGTTATCTAATTACTTGACAGCTTGAAGAGGTATAGGTAGTAAGCAAATACATTTGCTCAGAAGATGCCAAATTGTCATAACAACAAAATGCCTGCTATCCATTTTGTGTTTATCATTTTTTAAAAAAAATGGGTAAATGTACCCCATCTCCATCCACTGAGTGGATCTCCGTGGGTTATAGGATTCTTCTGCATGATTTTGAATCCGCAACACAATTGGTATGCAGAAGTTTTGTGACACATGCAAGTATCATGATACGGAGACAGGTAAGTGTTTCTCTGATATGACAGAACTATGAACTGAGGTTCCTTATTTCTGAGTCTGCTGTGAAATATCTAATTTCACCCATTTGCCTATGGAGAGTTGAGTAAAGAACATAGCTACTTTTGCCCCCATTTTTCAAGGGATAGAAATCCTAGCTTACATACTTGGAATTTATCACAGAGTATAACAAGACTACATCATGTTAGTGAACATTATCTTGAGTATAAAATTATTTAGTGCTGTTTTCCTGAATCTGATGACAACCTTGAATAATTGCTGAGCAATGTGAATTTTGAGATTCTTCCTATATGCTGTAAGTAGAGATGAATGTTGAAATACCACCACTGTTACTTAAATATACAGGAACTTGTTGAATCAGCTAAATTCACATTATATCACTGTTTGTTTTTTAAGAGAAAGAACTCATAAAATGCTTATCTTGTTAAGACAAAGTACATCCCATATTCTTCAAGGTGAAGCTCTAGCATCAAAGTAAACAAGGCAGATGCCTCTTTAATAACTGTGTAATTCAGACTTATATTTAATTACTTAAAATGTTAGCATGAAGATACTAAAGGAAGCTGCTGTAGCTTTTAGAGTTTGCTGCAGAATCCAAAGAACCTTGCTGCAAATACAAATCTTGCATCGTACATATTCTTTGAAATATGGATGGCCTAGTTGCTGGCATCTGGTCAATGGAGCTTTTCTTTGTTGGTCTTTGAATAAAGGTTGAATATTACATAACAATAGGTGGCATTTTTATTTTCTACGAACCCATCAAACCTATCACCTCTAAAACTTGTCTCAAAAACTCACATCTGTATTGGAAACCTCAGCAGAAAAGCCAATATTGAATGGATTGTTAGACTCAGCATGGGCTCTTCTGGAGCCAAAATTAGGAGTCTCCGGCTGAAGAGAGGAATGTCTCTTCAATCCCATTGTGGTACTTTAGTTACACTTTTCCAGTCCCATGAATAGAGAGAGCTCCCCACTTCCTATTTTTTACATACCTTTGCAATTAGCTTTATTTCAGAATTTCCTTCATCAGGGAAAGTCTCTATCCACTTCCTTGCACACCACATAGAATGCTGGCAACCATGGGTACTTTTATAACCGGCCTCCAAACCATCAATTTGAATGAACAAAGCAGACTATTTTCTCACACTTATAAGACCTACATTTATAGTATCCACATGCTGGGGTAATTACTGTTAAATAATTTAATACTGTAAAAACTGACATATCCATTTAGGTGTATGCCTGTTATATTGTTAAACTGTATTGGGGTTCTGACCTCTATTAGACAGCAAATAATCCTACTAAAGACTGGTCATTCTCTCTCTCTCTCTTGCTCTTATGGTGAATTTTATTCATAAAGCTTAGGGTTTTGCAGCTATTCTCATCGTGAGATTAGTAAGTATACACTTGTGACAGCACTAAAAATTCAGTGCAATTACAATCATGTTTGATTACCAATTCAGAAGGATCTAGCCATCTAGCTGGAAGGATAATTTTGCTCACTGTAAACAGCTCAGAGAATTGTGTGCGATCATGTTGTGTGACCAAAAAAAAAAAAAACCCGAATTAGATTATTTGCTAAATGCCAAGGCACATTAAATATTTTTGACAACAATGAAGATTCTTTGTAAATTGTAATTAGACTGGAAATTATTGCACAGAGCCTGCTTCTCTATAATCCTTTTAAATCAGAGTAGTTGTAATTGGCCTTAGAGACTCAAACTATTTCGTGTTTTATTTTCTAGAAGTTCCGCTTCTGCATATGTAATAACAGAATCCTTTGTGGATACGATACAATAGACGTGTGTAGGGTTATTTTAGTTTATTTGTTTTGGTAGCGAGTCAGATAACCAGAGAAAAAGAATATAGAAAAGAAAACATGCCGAATGCTCCTGGATATGAATGGTACTTACATGTAAAAAAAAGTTGCATAGAAATCATAATGGGCCAGATGAGTTTAGAAAAGCAGCACAACCCTGCTGTTCAACATCTGCCAAGGACTTGGACCTATATTTTGCCCGTACTGTCAGAGGCTTCAGGAAACCTATAATAATGTGAGTTTTCCTGAACACTAAGCCATGGATTTTTAGCAATTCTAGCAGAGTCCTCAAGGATTCCTTTTCAAAGTTATGATTTTTTCTTTTTTTCTGGTTTTAGGTTCACAGGAATGGAAACTTCAGGAGAGCCTGTGGGAGAGGATGAATTCTGCTGCAACCTTTCTACATCAGAAAAAGACCCTTTTCAGCACAAGATCCTTATGCTGCTACCGAAGTACAAGCATGTCTGTGTGTTTGTATAAATAATAGCTGTGGGAATGGGCGTGAGCAGTGGCAGATAGTCAAGGAGTTAAGTAGAAGTCAAAATTAAGTGGGAATTTTGAGGTTTGTTTGATGTAACACTTGGCTTTGAGGACGGAGGAAGTTGGACTTGAGGCAAACCTGCAAATTACAGCCCAACCTCATTAGAAATTAGCTGGTAGTAATCAGAGAGCCTTAGTTGACTGTAAAAGTACCTTTAATCTAGAGATGTGGGATTTTGTTAGGGGACTATTGCTCATTCTCTCACAGGGTGAATTAGCTAACAAAACCAAATACGTCAATATATCCAATATAAAGTTTCAGCTCACCTCTGCTGAGCTTTGATTTATCACCAATATCCAAAATGAAACAAGGTGTGTCTTGAAACAGTTTACACAGGATTAACATTCATATGATCATGACTTTCACTGAAATAAGTCTAATTTGTAGATGTGCTGAGAAAATAATGTATTTAGAGCCACCTCCATCCACTTCATGTATGGAAGTTACAAACCACAATCTCCAGTGTGACTCTATGTCAAACTGCAAATTTTAGATCTATTGAATTACTTTAGTTTTCCTTGATCTAGTGAAGGTTAAACATTGGGCTACATACAATCCTTTCATATTTTTAATATTCAGTTTACATCCATTACTCAGAAGTATAAAACTCATCTGCTCATGTAGATTTATTAAAAATTGCTGGAGTCCAAGGATGAGACTTTTGTAGCATTAGTAAAGTAAATGGCAAAATCCACAGAAAGGACTAGACTGTTACTAAATCATCAGTTACAAACTTGACTCTAGAAGATCAAAAAATTAGTGTAAAAACAGCATAAATATCAGTCTTAACTGTTTCAAGGAGATAAGAGCTGCATGAATGAAGTCCATCCAAACCAGTGAAAAAAAATCTGTTATCTTCAATGAGTTTTGTGTCAGATACTCTGAAAAAAAGACCTCACAAAATATCTTTATCAGATTGACAATTTTTTATTTCAGTGTCTTACTTTTGGATCAAACTAATTTCTTTCAATAAACTAAAAATATCTAACCAGGAGAGAAATTTACAAGCCAAGTTCTTTATCCTAGGCACCAGGTTAACTTGCTCTTCTTTCCTTTAGGATAACCACAAACATTTTTGTATAATATTAGTGATTCTTAGTTTGATTATACGCATCATCGTGAAGTTGTAAGGGCATATTTGGCAAAGGCTATTGTCTTTTCTTCCTCCAGGTCTCCCTCATTGCTGGCTGAACTAACCTGCTGTAGAACACTGAAGGCATGGGAAATGTTGAAGTGTCCAATATATACATTCAGATGGAGCATTGAAAGAGACTTCTGACTCATGCTGCAGAGTAAGACAGAATGCACACTTCTGAGGAGCCAGAAGTCTAAAGGGTTGGTGAATTCTGCAAGCTGGAAGAAGAGGCCTTGGGCAGCTCATCAGTTTGGGAGAATGGGGAGGCTGGCCTGGCCCTCAGCTCACTGCCAGTATGGCTCATGGGGCTGGCAGTGCGGCCAGGAGCAGGATGGTCGTGGCAGGTGGGAGCACTTCCCCAAAGCCTCTGGCCAGTGATAAATGTTTGATTCATGGTGTGTTCCTGGGGCCTCTCCATTGCAACCTGTTGGCTCGGCATCAAAGAGGAAGAGGCTTTGCTGTCTGCAACCTCTTATCAATGAGCTTTACTGGCCAAATTCCATGGACGTTTTTCTAATCCTTAGGGAGGTGAACCACCCATGGAGTCAGTGGAAGCCTTTTCTAAGCAGCACTTGAATAAGGAAATTGAAGGTACTGCCAAGGGGAAGGATGGACCAGGTGACCTCATTGGTCTTTTCTACCATAAGGTTTATTAGTCAGAAAAACCATGTGCAGGGGCCTGCAGTGTGTTGAGAAAGGAGCAAGCACACTCCTGAAGTAGCAGTGCTGGAAGGCATTAGGGCTTAGGGTGGTTTAATTATCCCCTTGCTGCTGCTGGGAAGTAATTCTCGCTTCATCAGCACGTGGATCCTTTCAGCACAGGTCACTGCAGCTGGGCAGCAGGGCCATTGCGGTGCATTGCCCCAGGGCAGCACAGTTCCCAGTCTGCTCACACCAGCTGCGTGGCCACACTCCTTTCCACTCCTTGGCCTCTCCGTCCTGCAGCCACTGCCTCTCCAAAAGAGAAAAAGCCTTTGAATATGACCCTACTTTTGAAGCAAGAGGAGTTTTAATAGGAAGAAAGCTACATTTTAAAATACATATGTGAGCATCGTGCAAGTATATTCAAAAAGAAGGAGAAAAAGACTTTATATGTACACATATGCGTGCACATATTTATTTACAAAGCCTGCATCTTCTTAAGGTAAAGTAGTTTATAAAAATGGCAGTGAGGTGGAGTCAAACTTCAGGGTGTAGCACTTGAGCACTGGTACCTGGCACCATGTTTCCTGTTAGTCTTAGCATCTCATTTGAAAAGTCATTTATATTGATACTATTACCAGACACCTGACTCATACCTGCAATGTAGAGGTTAATTAGCTATGAAGTTTGGAAGCTCATGGAAGATGGAAAGTGCTATAGTGTTTTGTTGCTATGATGCTGATTATTTCTGTGGTAGGTCTGGTAGAATGTGTGTCGCTGCAAATGCAGGTCCGTGATGCACATGCCACCCCTGTGCTCTCCAGCTCAGAAATGCTGAGGTACTGATGATTGATCAAAGGGGTTTGATGGTAGTACCATGAACTGGTGGGTACCACAAAACTGCAAAGTTGCTGCAGGTAACACTCTTGGTTTTCCTTGATTTGCCCTATGTACCTGCTGACCGGGCACGTGCTTGTGCCAGCTGCAAGGTAAGGCAGCACAAAGCAGGATCTCCTGGCACTTTCTTTCCAGTTAATTTTCTGGGGGAGAGAGGACTTGTTTTTCTCTTCCTTTCTGTCTTTGCTTGCTGCTCCTCTGGCCAGGACTAGTGGTGTGGGCGGTATGTCCCCTTGAGCACTTTGAGAAACTCCCTGACTTCCTCTCCCTGAGCTCAAATGTCTCCTTTGATTTTCCTGATGCCTGTCACCCTGCCTCTGCTGCTGCTGGTGTTCCCAGGGATGCTGCAGATGCAGGAGTGCTTCATGAAGCTTGCAGGGGCAGAGAGAGCCTCACACAAGCCTGCATTCACCACTGCTCTCTGCAGCCCCAGCACATGAAGACTAGGGTGAAGGGTTGAAGCTCAGCCAGCAGTGGCTCTGCCCTGGCTCCTCTCCTCTGTGCAGGGCTGACCCCTCATTCACCAGCCTAATGCTCCTAAATATATGACTGCCTCCATCTTGTCACCCTGCCACAGCTCACCCTCTCACTGATGTGAACGGGTACTATATTTACCCAGAAGAGTCATGAAAATTGCCATGACAATGATTGTGGTTGCTTGGGAATGCAAAGAGCTAATTCTGCCTGAATAATAAGACACAGAGTCATCTGTCTACCTCGGTAAAGCAACAAGGAGTTTATGCAGGTGAGAACAGGTAATCTTTGTGAGGGCATAATTGCAAAATACAAAAATGTTCCTGTATCAGTTCAGACCGATGACTAATAAAAGGCTCTATGTGCTAAATGGCTGAAGTTTGATGAACTCCCTCATTGTGATGAAGATCTGTAGGAAAACTGAGCTTCCCTGCCCCCTTGTTTCACCACCAAAGAGGAAAAAATCCCATTAAAAAAACTTTAGCCTGAAAATAACTCTGTACTGTACATCTTTGCCTAGGGCAAATTTTTCACTGATGAGTAACAGCATTTTCACAATCCACCTTTTATATTTATTGATCTAATGCTATGTAGTATGCCAAAGTTCATTTAAAGGAGACTACAGCTTTTGCTTTTGGGAATCTGAAGGAGAAGATAATTACCAAAACCTAAAACTTTCTTAGCTGATGCTTTTGCTTCTCCACCACCCTCCATCACAAAATCTGTGAAGACCTATTTGGCAGAATGCTGACAAAGGTCCCACCCTAGCAAACTAAGAAAGCACTAAAAAAGTTCCATTTTTGATTCAGAAATGTCCTGGCATCTCCGAACAAACAGAAAAGCCGGTCCCAGTGATGTAAATTCCCCCGAGGCACTGAAGTTTGGGAAAGGACCCCTTGCTGGGCAGGTGCTCGCTTCGTGAGCGCTGGAGCCGCCGGCTCAAAGTCCCAGAGCACACCTCTGTTGTGAACAACACGAGGGGCTGATTTTGTACACGGTTTAGAAAGACGCCATCTCAGGCATTCTTTAGCTTTTCCCATCCCGGACACAGCAGTTTCCCTGGAAAGTTGAGAAGTGTTTTCTGCCGCACCTGAGTGCGAGCGGCATCAAGCGAATTTGCACAGGCACAAAGCCACCGTCCCTCGGCAGCGCTTCCCCGCTGCAGCACAGCGGTGTGAGGCAGTGGGGGCTGAGGCACTGCTCCGCTCCGCTTCAGTCTGCCGCAGCAATTAGCCTTCAAAGGCATTGGTCAAGCTCAGCGAAGGGAACTGGTGGCTTTAAAACTGCTCCCAGGAATCAGATAAACGGTCTCTCAGGGCTCAAAAGAAATCTCGCTCTCACTCTTAAAATTTTTTTTTGGTGTCTTGCACTTTTAGTAAGTGACAGTTTTGCAAATTGCTGGTAAAGAACTTAAATGTCTAATTAAATCTCGAAGATGTACAAGAGTTTGAAGAGCGTGATTGATGCCCACAAAGGTATGGCTGTCTAATGGAGTAGTCCTGACAGCAATCGCGAAAGCCCATTTAACGGCTGATGTCTTGTTGTGATCCATGTTGTCATTTTTTCATTACTGATTAAAATTAAAAATCTGCTTGGCAAATCCATTGTAAAAATTTCCTTCATGAAAATCGACGGGTACAAATTATTTTGTCAATCGCCTGGCAATCAAACTGTGACTGAAGACTGTTTCATGCCCATAGATTTTTTTCTTTTTACTCATGCCAATGAGTTTTCATAGAAAAGTTTCTTAAGTGTAGGTGGCAGTCTTGGTAATGCTTTATTATTTTTTAATAATAAATAAAGCTGCATCTCTATATGTTAATGAAATGTTTTGTTTATGTTGTCTTCCCATTCCCATTTGAAAGCAAATGGGAATGTTCCTCACTCTGAAAGTTGGACTATACTACTGAATTGTCTGATGCTGTGTAATGACAGGTGAATAATTGTAATAAAAGCCTTTATTAGGATAAAATCTGTTTTGAGAGTCGAAGTGTAACCTGTCTAAGATGTAAAACTGGTGAAAAAAAAAGAAAAAACAACAAAACCTTGCAATGCTGCATTCTCTATAGCTAGAATATATTTATGGCTGCGCTTCTTGGTGGTGTTTCCAGCTTGGTGTTCCCATATAGGAGTGCAGCAGACCTGGGTGAGCTGCCCTGGGGTGAAAGCTGCAAATTCACTGTGAGGGGTGATCCAGGATTGCAAAGAGGGGAGAGGTTGTGATTGAACACTAATGGACTCTTTGCAGAAACAGCACTGAGAACTCAGCAGTGTGCAGTTCACTTTCAGAGGAAAGTAATTTAGAGCTCCTAATTTCTCTGTAAAATTCAAAGATGCTTTACTCTGGTTAGAAACAAACGGACAACTCAAGCAGCAAGAAAAACATTATTGTCCCATTAATAAAATTTTTCTCCCACTTAATTGATATTTCTGCTTCTCATAATTGAGTCTCATCACTGAGTATAAATCAAAGATGATAAAAATAGCTCTCCATAGCTGATACGCGTGCTGGTTTCAAGTTTGATCTCTGTTGCTGTTCATGCTTATCTAATCTAATCAATGTATCTTTTTCTGCAGGTTCTTGTATCATCACTGTGAATACTTCTTATTTCAGAGAACAAGAGAAAACAAATGTTTTGTTTAAGTTGCAGATTTGTTTCTTTATTTTGATATTTAAATTAAAATGTTGAATTTTATTATGTGCTTTATATCTTCTTTTTAAACACTTCTGAAATAAAGAGAGCATTCACTCTGGATAAACAAAAATTGTCTAAGTAATTTTATCCTTGTTTTAAGTCCATCATGTTTTGAACACAAGCATTTTATTAGTAACATTCTCAAGGTTGTGAAATTTTTAAAACAAAGATTTGCAAGTAACTTTACAATAAATACATTTATGTTTCTATGAAATGGGTTGCAGATTTTAATGTGAAGATCTTGTCTGCTCATGACAAAATGCATTTGTGTGATAATGATTTTGGAAAGCTGATGCACCATACCCCAGAATAAAATAATGGGAAATAATTACTGGGAGAAAGCTGACGGCCCACATCACAGTTTTAAAGATTGATCAGTGTTTCTGGGGATATGCTTTAGGCAGTTAGGACTTGGAACTGATATCTTTTTATTGCTGCTTAAAGTTGGACGTAGCAACAACATTAATAAGAACAATAACTTTTTTTTTTTAATTGAAATGTTAATTTCCAGAAAAAAATGGATGTTTTGACCTTTGCTGTAGAGAGTTGTAGAAGTATGTACTTTCAAAAGTTGTGTACTATACATCTGCACAGGTTCTGGAAGAGCACAGTATGCTTGGGAGCCAGGTGCTGTTTTCAGCTCAGCTCTGAGCTCCTGCTGGAGGGGAGTTGCATCAGCGCTACGAGTTTCGCTGCACATGGTCCTTTTTAACTATGAGGTTCCTCAGTCTTTCTAGGTGGAAGAGGCAGATCTGAGCTATTGCAGCCTGTTTTGGTAGCCTTGCTTGCTGAACTGGTACTCTGGGCTGAAATCCAGGCAACACGACAGGACTACTGCTGCTCCCCAAACAATTGCACAGGGCTTTTGCTGCTTCATTGGTTATTGTTTGTAGCATGGGTAATAAGTGAAAACAATGGGTTGGAGTAGAATAAGGAAACAAACAAAACAACAATGTGAATATCAAAACAACAGCAAAAACCCCCCAGTTTACATGTTTTTAATAAAGTTTATGTGACAGAGAGAAAGGCCAAGGAATTTTAGCCATGTGGGATATGTCACTCTTTATTTCTGCCTCTGAGGCAAAAGCAAAGCAAAATGCTTAATAGTTTGAGCTTGGAGCAGGGTGTCAACCTCAGTTTACGAAAGATTATTATTTATTTTACAGTAGTGTCCCAAATGTGCCAGCTGCTACATAAAAATACTGGGAAACAGGCTTTTCCCCTGAGAGCTGGTATGATGTGACCCCTCTTTAAGGCTGTCCGCAGGGTTTGAGCCTCAGGCTCACACTCATTCAAAACGTGCACACACTGAGAACTTTCCCACTCTGCTGTCATAGCGTGTCTGCATTACAGGATAAAATCCTGGCATGTACCATCCTTCATCCAACAGCCCTTTTTCCATGGAAAGGAAGCGGGAGTGTGGGTTTGGAGGCTTGCTGCGAGAATTAGATGACAAATTCCCCTGGTATGCTACAATGCTCTTTGGTCACAGAGAAAGGACTTTCCTGGATTTAGGGGTACAAAATTGAATTTGGAGAGCTAAATCCTAAAATAGTATGCACAGAGCTCCCACCTAGCTTCATATCTTCTTTAGTATACAGCTACCTGTATTAAAATCGCAGCAGAAGCTCGGCAAAACAGATATCTTTGTAGGTCTGAACTTGTGTCCAAAAAAGCAACAAAGCTGGTGAGGGGTCTGGAGCACAAATTTTATGAGTGGTGGAGGGAGCTGGGAGTGGATAGCCTGAGGAAAAGGAGGTTAAGAGGGGACCTTCTCACTCTCTACAACTACCTGAAAGGAGGTTGTAGCAAGGGGGTCTTTCTCTTCCAACAAGTAATAAGTGATAACAGTGAGAGGAAACTGACCCAAATTGCACCAGAGGAGGTTCAGATTGGATATTAGGAAAAAAAATCACTGAAACAATAGTCAGGCATTGAAACAGGCTGCCTAGGGAATTAAGTGGTTGAGTCACCCTCCCTGGAGGTATTTAAAGGACATGTAGATGTGGCCATTAGGGACAAGTTTTAGTGGTGAACTTGGCAGTGCCCGGTTAACAGTTGGACTCAATGATCTTAAAAGTCTTTTCCAACTGAAACGATTCTATGATTCTGAGAGGCCACGATTCTTAGTGCCCAGCTCATACCTGAGATGGTCTGTGGTACTCTGGAAGAAAATGTGGGCAAGGCTATAAATGTTCAAAAGTTCTTTTAGTTGAAAAGATTTTGTTTTGTTTTTTTTTTTTTTCTTCCTGTCAGCAGACATAGGTTATTCACTTGCTTAAATGTCTAGTTTCAAATTTTTACTGAAGTTGCATGTACATGTAAACATACTTTGCAATGGAATTCATTGCAGAGATTGCTTGCCATTATTCTTAGTAAAATTAATGGAAGATCCAGTGTCCAAATTCCTCATACAGCATTACAGTGTCATCTGACTGAAAGGATGTTTGGGTTAGCATTGTGACTTGCTAAGAGTTTTATTTTAATGAACATTTTAATCAGAAATGTCTGATTCACAAAACCAATATTGTTTGCAGAAAAGAGTTTGTTTCAATGTGTTTCTCTAAAGACTAACTTTTTAGGCATGTGAGAAAATTTTAAACAAAGTTTGAAACAGAGAATGTCTGTCTCCTTTCTCTGAGATAGTTTTTGTTTGAAATATGTGTTATAAACAAGCAGTAGGTGTCATATGTAATAACACATCCTATGCAATATAAATGTACACTGGAATATTATATACTCTGTACAGATATAACATGCTAAGTAATTCTATACCTTTGTAGCTATAAGGCTCTCAATGTTCCCAAAACAGCCAGAACCCTTCAAGACTTTTGCTGTTGTGGGTGCAAGAGGTCCAAAGTAAGGCTGGAATGAGTTGTCTTTTGAGACAACTAGTGAACCAAAATAATTCAATCTTTAATGGCATTTTATGATGTCATTCATCTTCCTAAATTTTTTTCCAAAAATGAATGACCAAGGGTGGAATCTGGTTTCTCTAAAGACTCAGGCAGATGCAGGCTCCTCTGGTGAGTGATGGACATGAGATAGGCATTTATTCCTTACCACTCTGAAGAGCCCATATCTAATTTAGATACTACACTTAAGAACCTACTCTTACTGCACCGTGTCGTGGTGTGAGTTTCACTGTGGGCGCGTCACTGCTGCTAGGTGAAGCAGGTTCTTGCTCATGAGGTTGAAGCTTCTGCTGTCATGTCTTTGCTTCCCTGTTACCTGAGGGTGCTGAGCTGAGGCGACAGCAGGTACATCTATCTGTACCAGAGTCACATCTCCTGATTGCAGCACAGGGGTAAGCCTTGTGCTCAGGAATAAGTGTGTGGCATATGTATGGCGTACATATCAAGTATTTAAACTTTTGCCCTAGACTGTGTTAGTAATTGTCTGTATGTGCTAAATACATTACCATTTATTGAATTAATTATCCTTTATTCTTACATTTGACATTCTATGGTGATCCCATCAGTCTAGTGTCACTGAGTTGATAATCACATAATAAGGTTTAAATCCCGTAATATTTCATATTGAACTGTTTCCAGAACTTATTTACCTTTAAGACCTGTTACATTGAAATGCTCTTGTGCTGGTGAAATCAGAGTCTAGACTGAAAAAATTTTAGAAGCCGGGATCTTGTATTTTAATGGGGAATGATTAGATTATGAACTGGCAAATATTTTCTCTAGTGATGAATTTAATTCAAAAAGTTATGCCATAGAAAAATGTTAGAGATTAGATGAGACACTCATATTTTTCCAGCAGCTTTAGGATTTTCTTTATAGTATTAAATATCTCAAAGCTAATGAGACAGTTACCCCTTGCAAACGCAGCTAGTACATAATCTTGAAGTGTGTATGATTCTGTAAAACTGCACTATGCAATCACAATTATCTGAAGCTTTTAAATTACCTTCAGGAACACACTATAGCTCATAAATCAGAGTTTTCTTATTTGTAGAGCTTCTCTCCCAGGAACAGTGGTTTTGGAAAAGAAAACAATTTTTTGAGAGAGCATAAAGTACTTGAAAATAAAGGAGTTCCTCTCAATGTGTGTTGCTATAACTGAGGTCAGAAACTGGGCCCTTTCACTTCTGAGAGCTAGTAGGTTAATGCCTCATTATGCCCCAATAGTCAGGGGATTAACAGAGTTTCCATTACATGCTCCTGTTTTGAGAGGTTAATATCTCAGCCTATAAAAATTTTCTGTGTGCTGAAACTTGGCACACGAGGTCTCAGAATGGGAGAAACTTGTTTTTACAGAATATGGTTTAAATCACTTGGATATTTTTTAAGTTACAAGAAAGAAAAAAAAAAGAAAAGACAGAAGTTTGTGGTTTCACACTGGGATTTTTTATGGTCCTAAAAATGCAAACCGAGCTTTGACTTAAGCAATGTAATTTTGCATAATGTAAGCTATTGTCTCTCAGTATTAAACAGAGCCTTGAAAACTTCTGCCATTTTAGGTTCCTGAACATTTTTTTGCCCCCTGTTTTCAGTCTTAGCTTTCATTTCTGATTAAAGTGAATGTAAAATATAAAGTGAAACCAGGCTGAAACTGTATTGCACACTGTGAAAATACTGTGTTTCAAAAATCCTATCAAGAGTTCTTGATGTTACATGATCATCCCTTAAAATTAAGCTTGGTATACCTTAAACTCACCTTGGCAATTCCCTCACAGTGTTAATGTGCCCACAACGGTATCAGCAATGCTCCAAAGAATTGAATGAGGAAGGTAAGAGGTTGTGTTGACCTATGTGAAAAGCTTAAAAGTGAACTTAAGCTGTTTTAGTAGCTGGTGTTCAAAGATAAATGGTCATGTATCTTGTCATTCACCGGCCCTCTTCTGTTTTTCACCAAATTCTGCAGCACCTGCAACTGCACTACTTAGGCAAAAATGTATGTGGCATGTAGAATCATAGAAATGTTTGGGTTTAAGGAATATTAAAGACCATGCAGTTCCACCCCATGCCAAGAGCCGTGACACCTTCCGCTAGACCAGGTTGCTCAAGGCCCCATCCAACCTGGCCTTGAACACTTCCGGGGATGGGGAATCCACAGCTTCTCTGAGCAACCTGTGCCAGTGCCTCATCATCCTCATGGTAAAGAATTTCTTCTTAATATATAATCCTAATGTCCCCTAAATATAAATTATTAACCCATAGTTAGATAGTAAGGATCAAAACTTGTTTCAACTTTAACTGTTCTTGGATCTGGTCTATCTTAATTTGACCCTATTTCAGTTAAAATATCTTACCTCACTTACACTGTACCTAGTATTAAAACCATCAATTTAAAAAATAATACTTCAAGAAAATTTAGAAGTATTTGAAAGTTGGAAATCAAGTACATTTAAATCCAATGAAATCAGTGGTTCCAAAATTTTTGGTATATTTCAGAACTTAAAAAGCCTTTGTTTTGTTGACTTGTAAGACAGCACTTACACAAAAAAAGTCTACAAAACTGTCATTGAAGCAAACAAGTAAATGAATTAAAAAGTCATATGTGTTTTGCTCATGTAGGGAGGGGAGCTGGGTTTTGTTAAACACCAATGTGCATTTCAAACAGTACTTTGAATAGCTGGGACAGAAAGAAAGTACTGCAATTAATTAGGTTGTTTTTTTTTTTTTTTTTTTTCTTTTGCATTCACATCTTTCTCCATTTTCTCAATGGGAATATTTAGCACTCCAATTCTGTTTATGTACTGCTGCTGGTAAGTGACATGACAGATTGTTGTGGTCTGCAGGGCCAAAATCTGCCTTTAGAAAATGCAAAATGAAATGGGTTTGAAAGGTAGTGTGGACAGAATTGCACTTGAGTGAAGCCAGCTTGATTCAGTGATGGCACCATGAATCTCAGCAG
The DNA here is from genome assembly GCA_013397775.1 of Eulacestoma nigropectus. NCBI lineage: Eukaryota > Metazoa > Chordata > Aves > Passeriformes > Eulacestoma > Eulacestoma nigropectus. Next base: position 2,115,713 of record VZTE01003815.1, read on the forward strand.
GGCCCAACTCTCCTGCCAAGAGAGCTGAAAGCTGACCTGAGTGTCCCTATGGTGCTGCAGCCTGTGGCACTGGTATATCTGGCTTATAACTCCACATCCTTTCCCTAGAAATATGTTCCACACAACTGTGTGTGTACGTATAGATGTCTCATGCGATGTCCATGATGCAGTTAACAAAAGGGACATGAAAACAATGCTATTAAGCATCAGCTGAGACCCCAGCAGCCAGACTACACTGGATTTAAGTTTTCCTGTGAAACTGACAAATCGGTATCTTGTTAGCAGGGTTAAAATACTAATCTTCATCTGTGCTAATTACATGAACTGAAAACTATGGGGAAAAAAAAAAAGAAAGACACCCCCCCACTTCTGCCCCCCCACCCCCGTCTATTTTTCCCACAGGACACTGTAGAATGAATCAAGCTTGTGTGGTGAGAAAATCTGTTGTCTTAGGATCCCTGAGACTGAAACCCACCCTGCTGGTCATGTCTGCTCTTCCCAGCCCCTGTCAGTGGTGAAGGGGGAGGCATTGTTTGGTAGGAAGCACTGAGACCAAAAATAAACTTCACCAATAAACAGAAGAGGAGTTGAAGTTGCATTATGCTGGTTCCTAACTCAGTTCACCTGAAAAGTTTAATTTTTTTTTAAGAAAAGTTATTGCAGCCACAGCCTAGAATTAATTTGGGCTACATTTTTTGGGTAATTTTTCCCTTTTTATATATTTTGGAATAATGTTTTCAAGGTTATGGCCATTATACTAGTTATTTCTCCAATTCCACTTTAGAATGACATACTACAAGGCAGCCTAGGGAGGAATTGTGCTGCAAATGATGTGAAAGGATTTAATAGGTAAGGAAAAGGCATGATTTTGGCAAGAGATTTGTGACTTTTTTTAAATATAAAAAAATAATAAATATGGATTGGATTCTCCAGAAAGGAACTGTAACCTTCAGTCCTTTGCCATTTCAAATGATATAGTACTTTTTTATATCCCTTTCTGTCCTAATCTCTTTTGTGACGTTGTTTTGTTGTATTGTGTTGATAAGAGGCTATCTTGGGGCCAGGAAGGGATAAGATGTTAATAAAATTCTTGTTTGCTGTTACAGAATCAAACAAGTGTAGTCTGAGGTTTCATGTCAAATTATTGCTGGCTTCTCTTTGTATCAATCACTGTGAGAAATACCTCTTAACCCTTTATGAACGCACAAAAAATAAAATAGTCCAGAAATCTTTCAAGATACAAAGAATTAAGCTTAGGTGAAAAGCTTTCATTTATTTATTTTCTCTTTAGCAGTATTGAGTCTTTTATGAGAAAGTTCCTGCTAGTCAGCCTCTCAGATGAGATGACATTTAAAGCTAATTGGAAAACTAAAAATTTTTACCACAAAAAACTAAACCAAAACCAATAACATCATCCCCTCCACCAAAAAAAAACACCCTAAGGGAAAAAAAAAAAAAACAACCTTAGGAAGTTTTATTTGAAAGAGAAACAAACCACCTTGCTTGCCCATTTTAAACTGAAGATTTTTCTTTTTTTTTATGATACTCTATTTATGGTTTGTGCCATAATGACAAAAAAGAAAAAGAGTAAAAATTGATATGAAAACTTTTTATGGGAGAAATTTTTTTTTTCTTCATCTTCAATCAGTTTTGAGGTAAATTTCTGTTAATAATTAATGTGAAAATCTGCAGGAATATTTCCATGATTCAGAAATAAGCAAGCAATTTTTTTGCCCTTTTCCAAGAAAGTCCAACCAATAGCAATATATCAACCAGCTATAATGTCTAGAGTTAAATGTTTTGTTAAAATTAAAAATAGTTTAATTTTTCTGGAGCAACTGCTGTTATTGTAGCCTTTTTTTTTAAAGAGAAGACAAGACAAAAATAGGAAGTATGAATAAATATTAGAAATGGCAGAAAATACAGCTTCACTTTCCAATGCATACTTTTGTCAGGTGTTGAGCTTCTGCCAAATTGTATAAGCACAACAGAGGGTCTTAAGCACAGAGAAACTTGGCAAACTTTTACCAAGATCAGCCAGTTTAATGAACTTTGAGTACTTGCATCTCTATTTACAATTCTCAGAAGTGATACAAAACGCGAATTTGCCTGGCCCCACCAACATAGGCTCTTTTTAGACAGAGATAGAGAGAAAGGCAGTGTGGTGGAAAAGCAGAATGTTAGATTGGGGTGGATGGAAAAAGATACAACTTAAGATTTAGTTAAAGCCCATGGACATAGAGATGCCATTTGGTTTCAGCCCACCTAGTGAGGATATTGTGGGTAATCAGCAGTTCCATGGTGAATGGTGTGCCCTTAGGTACTGGTGTGATTGGCGACAGCTCTCTTGGTAAATCTCATTTCCTCCAGGCTATCATCTCATAATTTTCCTCAGCAACTGACAGATAAATGCTGTGCAGAAGAACCCCTCACATCCATGTCATTAAAGTGAACCAAACAAAATACATTCTGGTGATTTGAGCTGTATACATTTTCTCCTATTTCTAGATTTTCTGAGCTTGTTGTCATGCCAACTTCAGACTTCACCAGGTACCTCAAGGACCCCTTAGCTAAGCCACTTCAATAATAAGTAGGCAAAATTGACCAGTTTCTACTAGCATTCCTCCTTTATGTGACATTAAAAAAAAATTAATATAATGGGTGAACTGGACTTTTGTAACCTTGGACAACTTAGATTGCAATTCTCTGTGTAACAGTTGTCAAGTTACTCCAAGAGGTAGCAGCACTTCAAGGCCCTCTGAAATTATAGTGTTGCAGAAAGATGGTAAGGTTTGTAAAGAACCTGGAGATATTCTGAGAAGTAATTCAATATTAGCAAATATTACTTGAGGAAAATCACTGTGCCCTTAATGTTGAAAGGAGTGTTGTTGTATAATGATGTATAACAGAAATACTGAAATGTAACTAACACAAAACCACCATTTTGTATCAGGGATATTGTTAAACTGGAACATATCTTCATTGTATTTTCAAACCTCAAAAGACTACTTGAGAACGAAAAGAATGGGGAAAAAAAAAGAAAGAAAAAGCAATCAAGGTCAAATCCCACAAAAGTTCTCTCAGATAAGTTTCATTGTAGTTAGGTGATATAGCTGCATGAGTAAAGTCTACATTAAGATGTATAGCTTTACAAGAAAGAATTTAAAATCTTCTCCCTTCCTCTTCCCTTCCTCTTCCCTTCCTCTTCCCCTTCCCCTCTCCTGTCCTGTCCTGTCCTGTCCTGTCCTGTCCTGTCCTGTCCTCTCCTCTCCTCTCCTCTCCTCTTCTCTCCGAACCTCCTCTGGTTTTAGTCTACTATCTTTTTGAAAATTCAATAATAACATTATTTTTTGTATTTGTTTATAAAAGAAATACCTGTACTGTTCATTGATCTTTTTTTGCTTGCTTTGTTTTTAATGCCTTCATGGTTTTAGATGAGGATCTGGAAGTCTACTTACCCAAGCTCTCTGCATGAGGAAACTAGGTTAAAAATTCTTTCTTCACTGAGACAAAATGTCGTCTGTTATTCCTCTTTCTTTAAATTCAAGCTGTTCTCTCAGTCACAGCTTGTCTTTCCCCTGAAATGCATGTACACAAAAGGTTTGTGCCTCAAAGCCTACAATGCCATTTTTGGACAGGAATATGCAATGTATGTAGAATAATTTAAGTGACTTTCAATTACATTTTCAGAAAGAAACTAAGCTGTCCAGGGTTGCATGTATACATCTCAGAGGAAGTCCTACCCATGAACTGTTTGGTTCATGTTTGACAAAGCAGTGGTGTGACAAAGGTTATGGCAAGTGTTGCAGAAAGATTCTGGGTATTAAGGAAATTAAATGGTTTTAAAATAAAAGAAACCCCATGGTCATGTGTTCTTTAGCAGTTCTTTAGCATACTGGTCAAATTCAATGACTCTAACACTTCTGAGAAAAGGTAGAATACATATAATGTCAGAAATAAGCTGGTCTAAATGAAAGGCTTCTCTCCTAACATTTGCCTTTTATACAACTTGTTACTGCCGTAATAGAGTTCTCAGTAAGTTTCAAACCAAAATTTTCATCTCAAGTGTTTTTGGAAGGGTATTATTACAGACCTTCTAATTTCTACTGCAGCTAAGCATATATTAATAGCAAGGAGGGCCAGGGAAACTGCTGGTATATCCAGTAGTGCTTGACATTTAGTAGATGAATTAAAGTTTACAGTCAAATTGTTCTTTTAACTAATAGTATTAGAGATCTTTGTTAGAAGCATCCATCTTTCTTTTCTTTCTTTTCTTTCTTTCTTTCTTTCTCTTTCTTTCTTTCTTTCTTTCTTTCTTTCTTTCTTTCTTTCTTTCTTTCTTTCTTTCTTTCTTTCTTTCTTTTCTTTCTCTCTCTCCCTCTCCTTCCTTCTTTCCTTTCTTTTCTTCCTATTTGTCGCTGTAGAGCCAGGAACGGAGAGATGCAGTGACATGAAATCCAGCGAAAGAATGAAAGAATTATTTATTAATTTTACAATCATTTTTTATATAGTCTAGTTCCATAAAGCGATTGGACAATGTTCACACACCTCCTAGGGTGATTGGTTTAGGTTCTATCACATCCATGGTAAAACATTTCTCAGTGTACCATAAACAGAACTTAGCAAAACACCAGATGTGATTATCGTCTGGATAAACTATCTTACTGTTTTCATACCTTGTGTGAGAAAGGAAAGGTTCTCAAAGAATTAATGCAAGAAGCTGGAAAATTCATCTGCTAGCAGCATTTCGGTATCCACACCTATTTCTTTTGCTCTCTCCACTTTTTTCTCTTTTGCGCCTTGCCTGGCCTTCTTCTTTCTTGTTTGCTTGCTTGCTTGCCCTTTTCTTTGCTTTCTTTCCTTCTATCCTTCTTTTTCCCCTTCTCCCTCTCCCTTTCCCACATCACATATATCACAACATGGACTAGTGAGAGTCACTTAGAATAAGCTGCCCTCAAATCAAAATTTATCCTTGGGGAATTAGTATCCATAACTGCATAACTTGGGCTAAATTATGTTCTCATTTGCACCCCCACTGTAAGTCAGTGAGGCTGTGGGAGTAATAACTGAGAACCATGAGCCAAATTTTTCTTTCAGTCATATCAGTGTAAATCTGCAACGATTTATTTGAATTTAATGGCCAATTAGGATCTAACTCTACACATATAATAAACAAATTAAGTTATTAATCTTGAAACAATAACTTTTAATTTTAATAAAAATTAAGTTTGGGAATGCTTCAGAGAAAAACATTTTAAGAAAATAAAATATTTTTGTCAAAATTGAGGAAATCTACAGAGCCCCATAAATTTGTGATGATTGAAAACCAGCAGGAGATGAAAAGCATGATTAATGTTTCATTGTATCCATTTAATACACCTGTATAATGAGCAAATTTTTCAAAGCTGTCCCATTGTCATTTCTCCCCATCTCCTGACCACGTTTTAAGACACGTATTCTAACAAAGGGTATAAAGCAATACTGAGATCTGTGCTACTGCTGAAGTGGTTAATAACAGGATGGCTGCCAACTAACTCTGCTGTTCTCTTTTGACTGCCATGTCAGGAGGTAAAAGTAGAACTGCCAAAGTGTTTCACTTCTCTCGCACAGTTAAAACTATTTGAAGTTAAGATATTTTTAAAGACAATTTGATTTTTGTTCATTTTAATGTCAATTTTGCTGTCCAGTTATTAAATGTGTGTATTTCCTCTAAAATACAATGGTTTCTGTTCAGGGAAACAAAGGTTTTTCATAGAGTCTTTCTAGCGAGAGATAACATCCAGAATAATAACTGCACATCAACCAACTTCTGTGAAGCTTCTGAGTATGGTGACAGACAGCAAGAACTTTTGTTTGCTTTTATTCGAACATGTGGGTGGAATAGCTGTTCCTGTCCTTGGCTCAGCCATGTCCTTCACAGATACTTGAATGAGTTAATTATAGATTGTTACCTAATGACATAACCGTGCTTTCTGAATCCTAAAGAATGACAATTTCTGATCAAAATACTTCTTAGTCCTGTATTTGCTCATCAGCATGAAAACTGCTCTCTGTGTGCACATACACACATTTTTTCTTTCTTTCTTTTTCTTTCTTTCTTTCTTTCTTTCTTTCTTTCTTTCTTTCTTTCTTTCTTTCTTTCTTTCTTTCTTTCTCTTTCTTTCTTTCTTTCTTTCTTTCTTTCTTTCTTTCTTTCTTTCTTTCTTTCTTTCTTTCTTTTTCTTTCTTTCTTTCTCTTTCTTTCTTTCTTTCTTTCTTTCTTTCTTTCTTTCTTTCTTTCTTTCTTTCTTTTTCTTTTCTTTCTTTTCTTTCTTTTCTTTCTTCCATTCTTTCTCTCTCTCTCTCTCTTTCTTTCTCTCTTTCTTCCTCTCTTCTCCATCTTTTACACCAGCTGTTATATTTTCCTTTGTTTCATAAACGAATATTAGCCCAATCTTTTGTGTTACTCATTCTTTTTGAGGAATAAGTCAGATCTGTGTGTAACCTGTGGAGGAAAAAAAAAACCCAGCCAACCAAATTTGCTTGATTCCTAGAGGAAATATGTAATCAGAAACTAAAGGTAACAGGAAACGGAAGCTGAATAAATAAGCACATGACACCCATTCATAATAGTGATGACATCACTTTCTTTTGCCACATTTTAAAAGAGTTGAAGAATAAATCCAAAGTTGCATAAACTAAAAGGTTACTCTGATGAAGGGGAAGACAACCTAGGGCACAGACTTATGTTTCTTCAGAGACCAAAGGTGCTGTTTCATGCATTTCCACTTTAGATGTCATTATTTAATGTTTGTATTGCAAACCTGTAATTACTCCCATGTTGTTATTATACTAATGAAAAAACCTTGCAGCATCATATTCCTGTTTAGTTATTTACAGGTCAGAGTCCAGGAGAAGCAAAAACCAGCTGCTAGTCACTAGTCATATTAATAGTCACCTCGTAACACAAACAGCAGAAGAAAGCTGATTCTGCTATACTGGGAAGCTTCAGTTCATTGACTAGTCATGTTTATACCTGCTTTCCAAGTGCTTAGATTTGGTTAGTTTTGGACAAGCAGTTCCATTCCATTCTCTCCTCTTGCATGGACTATGTGACCCGACCACTTTAAGTATCTGAATTGAGAACTTCATCTTCCACTTCCCTCACCCCAGACTCTCCCTCTGCAGTAGAAACTAATTTCAGCTAAGTGCTGACCACACTTTCCATAGATGTGAAGCCATCTCTGTGCTGAAAGTATAAACCTAAGGACTCTTGGTCTTGTGTAATTGATCAATTAGATTAGTCCCTTCTTTTCCACAAAATAGCTGGCTGTTCCCAAGGGAGGTGGACCACGAGGTATCCAGGGTTATTCTGAAGTAGTTTCTAAAGCAGGCTAGAATTTATTCAGTTTCTACGTAGGGAATCCCCACCCCTGTATATGTAGTCAGTGACAGAAATATTTGCAGATCACATCCAGCTTAAATTCTACTCACCTTTTGCCAGTCTTAAATGCACAGTTTTGGACTTCTGCAAAAGAGTGAAATTTATTCTTACAGTTGGACAGAAGACATTCTTTTTTTCTAGTATGAGATCAGACATATTTCAAGCTCTTCCGTTTAACTCACCAAAACTACTCAGAAGTGTTTACCTCTGAAATTGGCTTAGCAAGTATGTTCAAAAATATCTATTCCTAAATGATGATCAGAATCATAGCTAAAAGCTGTTATATAGACTACTCCCGTTTTCAAACTGGTGATGTATCTTTTCCTCTTTCAGCTGCAGTTTTACAAGTGTGATCTAGCACGTGGCTGTTTTTCTGGGCTAAAAGGTGCACATGATGCTGCAGGGTAGAAGCTTTCCAGTAGGTTTTCAGAGTTGCACCTGCATCACCTCCCTCTTTTTTCCCACCGCATTTTTTTTTAAAGAAAGGAAAACAATATAAATCTAGAAATGAGAAAAAAAATGGAATTTTCTTTTCCTTGTTTCTAGAAGTTTCTGCCATTATATACTTTTTAATTGTGAAATGGCTACACCTAATCTGAAATAGTAGCAGATTTCTTTAGAGGCAGTTTTGAAACATTAAAAGCCATCTTTACCATTACTGGGTTTTGCCCAGATGTATCTATTAGCCTTTCAGTCAAAAGGTCTTTGAACTTGTTAAGGGAACAATGTAGTTCCAGGTTGTTCCAGTTTCAGACAAAAGCCCTAGGCAAGAGTGTTGTGGTAGTCTTTGTTCTGATATAGTGATCCTTGACGAACAGAAAATTCTATAGGAGATCATAGTGGAAACTCAGAAACTATAGCAATTAGGCAGATTAAATTTATCCAGCAGACTTTAATACTTATTTCCAAATTCTCCTCTTATTTACTCTCAAGATTGTGTTTTAGTGTCTAGAGAAAGGTTCACATTACTGATGTGATACTAATGTAAACACTGTGATTGCAAAGTACTGCATTTGTGGGTTTTCTTGGCTTGGAGAGTCTCAGTCAAGGAGGATATTTTCTTAAATATTTTTAAAATTAATTCAGCCATTATCAAGAAATCTATATGAATGCACTAACCACGGAAGTTTAGCATTTTATGATAATGTTTTCCATTTGTGTAACTAAATAAGTCATAAATTAGGTTCCAATCCAATGTTGTTTATTCCACAACTGCAAGGGTTCTTTCAAAAATCATTCACAAAATGCTAGATGTAAAAATAGATTAAGACATTTTTCTGCTCTGAGTATAAATATTAGCATGTAAATTACACTAGTATATTTGTGTAAATCATGAGGTACTGCTCAGTTCAAAACAATGTTTTGCTGAGAAGGGAATAAACTTCCAAAAATTTCAAAAGGATGTAAAAATACAATTTTAAAAACCAGTGAATGTGTCAAGGAAATTTAATTTATTCTGCATGTACTGAGGTATGTTTAGAATATTTTAAGATAGATTACATGTATACATGTCCTACCTGCTTACACCTACAGTCACATACAGACATGCAGGCATCACCCTACAGCAGAGACTTATGTTACTCAAAAAAACAGTTACTATTCTGAATCTTAGGACTATACGAACAATACAAACTTTCAAGATCACCAATGAGTTTTTAAATTTCACCAAACATTCTCCACAACTTCCTCCACAATCACAGAATCATAGAACTATAGAATTACTGAGGTTGGAAAAGACCTTTAAGATCATCAAATCCAACTGTCAACCCAGCACCACCACCATGTTCCCCTTTAAACCATGGCCTCAAGTGCCATGTCCACATGTTTTTTGAACACTTCAAGGGATGGTGAATCCACTACTTCCCTGGACAGTCCATTTCAATGCTTGACAACCCTTCTATGAAGAAATTTTTCTTGATGTCCAACGTGAACTTCCCCTGACACAACTTGAGGCCATTTCCTGTTGTCCTGTCACTTGGGAGAAGAGTGACACCCATCTCACCACAATCTCCTTTCACGTAGTTGTAGAGCGCAATAAGGTCTCCCCTTGAGCCTCTGCTTTTCCAGAATAAACACCCCCAGCTCCCTCAGCCACTCCTCAAAAGAATTGTGCTCCAGACCCTTCACCAGCTCCATTGCCCTTCTCTGGACATGTTCCAGCACCTCAATGTCCTTCTTGTCAAGAAGGTCCCAGAACTGGACACAGGATTTGAGGTGTGGCCTCACCAGTGCTGAGTACAGGGGGAAAATCACTGCCCTGGTCCTGCTGGCCACACTCTTGCTGATACAGGCCAGGTGCCATTGGCCTTGGCCACCTGGGCACAGCTGGCTCATGTTCAGCTGCTGTCAACCAGCACCCCCAGATTCTTTTCCGCTGGGCAGGTTTCCAGCCACTCTGCCCTCAGCCTGTAGCACTGCACGGGATTGTTGTGACCCAAGGGCAGGACCCAGAACCTGGCTTTGTTTAAACTCACACCATTGGCGTTGGCCTATCAATCCAGCCTGTCCAGATCCCTCTGCAGAGCCTTCCTACCCTCCAGCAGATGAACACTCCCACTCAATTTGGTGTCATCTGCAGAGTGACTAAGGGTGCCCACGATCCCCTCATCCAGGTCATCAATGAGGATGTTAAACAGAAGTGGCCCCAATACTGAGTCCCGAGGAACACCATGCATGACCAGACACCAGCCAGATTTAATTCCACCCACCACCACACTCTGAGCCCAGCCATCCAGCCAGTTTTTCCCAGTGAAGAGTGCACTCATCCATACCATGGGAAGCCAGTTTCTCCAGAAGAATGATGTGGGAAATGGTGTCAAATGCTTTACCAAATTCTAAGTAGACAACATCCACAGCCTTTCCCTCATCCACTAAGGGGGTCATTTTGTTGTAGAAGATCAATTTGGTCAAGCAAGACCCGTCTTTCCTAAACCCACACTGGCTGGGCCTCGCTCCCTGGTTGTGCTGTATATGTTGCATGATGGCACTCAGGTTGATCTGCTTCATGACCTTCCCCAGAACTGAGGTCAGGCTGACAGGCCTGTAGTTTCCCTAATCCGCCTTCCGACTCTCCTTATAGAGGGGGCATCACATTTGCCAACTTTCAGTCACCTGGAACCTCCCCAGCTGACCAGGACCGACGGTAAATGATGGGAAGTGGCTTGGCGAGCTCTTCCACCAGCTCCCTCAGTACTCTTGGGTAAATGCCACATGGCCCCAGGGACTTGTGAAGGTCTAAGCTGCATAGCAGGTTACTGGATTAAGATGGTTACAATCTGTTCCCTGCCTCTGTCTTCCAACTCAAGGGGCTGGGTACCTTGATGACAACTGGTCTTGTTATTAAAGACTGAGGCAAAGAAGGCATTAAGTACCTGAACCTTTTCCTCATTTGTTGTTGCTTTGTTTCCCACCACATCCAACAAAGGATGGAGATCCTCCTTGGCTTCCTTTCTTTGCTGGTATATTTGTAGAAACACTTTTTGTTGTCTTTTACAGCCGTATCAAGATTAAATTCTAGGTGGGCTTTGGCCCCTCTAATTTTCAACCTCAATGTGTGTTCAAACATATGTCTCTACACTTGTTCACTTTCACAGCATGACTTGATCTTTAATAAAAGAAAGGAATAGTTAACAATTACGGTTATAAGCTTGGTGAATACAAAGATGGAAAAGTAGCCTGTCATATAGTGTGACTATATGACATTTTCCACTGTAAATATTTGCTTTGAGCATTTGTATTTTAAAAGTCCAAAGAAATGTGCCTTCCCCTCCCCCCTCCCTGCTCCTTTTACATGGGCATATTTTTTGACACACACATACAATACTGTCTCTTTGAGGTTTCAGGTATAACCTTTTCCCTAGTATTCATATTTCCCTAGTACCCCTAGTATTCATCTGATGTGTGGTGGTCTGTTTGGGAGTTAAGGATGATACATAATGCATATTGAAGAGGAGGAGAGGGCAAAAGTTCTCATGATATGAGTTTTAAAGAGTTGTGTGGAAAGGGTTAAAATGTTTCAAACTAGCCATGCGTTGCTCTCGAGTGATTAGGTGTAACTCCCAATTAAAGATCAATAAAGCCTTTAAAGTGATTTATAAAAATGGATTAGTAAGAAATGTCCATTTAGAAACTACTGTGAGTAAAATCACTATACTCTCTGTCATATTGATCGGGCCTTTATGTCTAAACACGCATTAACTGGGGCAGACAATAAAAATTAATCCTCTTCTTTTGTAAAATGGAAGGTCATTTTCCCAACTGTCCCTAGGGGAAATGATGTCATTAAACATGCTACTAAGACGTTTTATTAAATCTGACTAGGCTGTTTGCATAAAAGTAAATTAGAGCAGCCAATATTGGAAAGAAAGGGATTTTAAGGAGCAATAACTAGAGGTATTTATTGTAAGTGTATTATACAACAGATGCATAATTAAATTCAAAACATCTCCATTAAAATAATGTTAAGGGCCTGGCTCAAATGACAAAAGGCACAATTTTCAGAGCCCTAAGCATGCCCTGTTGTACCTAAGCATTTCAGGGGTCTCCAAGCAGTAGGGGACTTGACATACCATATGTGCTGATATTCTCTGCTCTTTCCCCTCCAGGATAATTTATAAATAAAACCACTGAGCAAAGGGGTGAAACTGTAACTAGTGCCAACCCGACCGAGACAGTGCCCTTTATAAAACACCTGCAGTTTCAGTTCCGGCATGCATCTCTTTACACGCATGTTCCCTCGGATAAGAAGCATCTTTCAACACTGTAAGAAAAACAGAAAAGGGGAAAGAGGAGAAGTCATTTAAGATTATGTTCTGCTTAAGGTGTGTGGCCTTCAAGCTGCTGCTGCCCACAGGATCCATTTGCCCGGACCCCGGCAAAGCAGAGAGTTTACACCTAAAAATAACATCTCTACCATGGCACCCCGTGAAAGCCTTTGTGTCGGAATGCACCCTGGGGTCACTCCTGGGCCAGCTAGTGTATAAGAAACAATTTTTTTGAAGGTTAAAGTCAGAATTTCAAGTTGCATTCTTATGTCTCCTTGTACGGTGCAGACCTCACTGCTATACCTCTGGGTAGGTGACCTTCCCATCATCTCTGTCTGTGATGGACCTTCCCCCTTTTACAAAAAAATACAGCAGTGATTAAGTCACTGAGGCCGCTGCATATTGCGCTGTCCACATAGGAGTGTGTCATCTTCACAATCTCCAGTCAGCTTTACACATCAATTGTTTGTCTGCTATCTCTAGATAGCAGACATTGTAGATAACTCGACATATGGGACATCTTTGTTTCAGCACTTTAGCAGAGTAGAGGTCTTGACATGGACAGAGGACTGGACTACCATATTAATTCCAATAATATGCACCCTAAGGCTACTCTTATGATTAGAAATGTTTTTAGAGTAGCACCACTGAATTGTTTCTAATTTTGCCAAGGATATTACACATAAGACAAAAAAAAATAGACATTTTCTCCTTTTTACTCGCAAATATCCCACATTAGATCAGGTCAGTAGATGAATCTCCAGTTTGAAAAATGCACCAGGTATGAGGTGACCCTGTGATTGTGAAACATAGACTTGAGTCAGGGTTTCATGCTTGCTTGGGGCTTAGAGGGTCTGTGCCACAGAGTAATCATGTTGGGTCAGACCCCACAAAAGGTCTGAGTGCCTTGTATGGCAGCTGTGTAAGGGCTTTAGAAGGAAATTGGTGGAGCAAGTGTAATCTGCAACCAGAAGAGGGAATGGATATCAAGGGCGTGCGCACGTTGACTGGACTTGAACGCACGTATGTAGAACTGACAAAAAAATATAATGTGTCTCTGCTTCATGCCTACTAAGATATCATTTTTTCCATTTCTACATTTTGACCAAAGAGTGAAAAACTGAAGAATTCCATGTTTTGGTAGATGGTTGGCAAAAAAAAAAAAAAAGACTAGTTAAAAATGCCATTTTGACCATTTAAAATCTCCTCCCTGATCTCCTTACAATAAAACAATCATAAAAATCTTTAGACATTATCGATTAAAAAGAATAAAAAGAAAAGCTCTGTAATATCTACCAGTTTTCTAAACTATTTATTGAGAGATTTGGACATATACAGAATTTCTGGCAATATTTATATCTGATTTATGGCCTGAATCTCTGAAATTCATAGTCAATAAATGCATTAAATAATACAACAATAAAACTTTGACATGAAAAGAAATACAAGAAATTAATAAATTATTTGCTTGGTAAATAAGTTCAGGCCATCTATCTCTTCAAGGAAAATGTTTAAGCCATTCTTTTACGTGGTATAGAGTAAGCAATATGTACAGATCTAGTTCTGCAGAGAATACAGATAGTGAGTGTCCAATTTGAACACGTTAATCCAACCTAAGTCTGTTTTTTTTTTTCTTTTTTTTTTTTTTTCTTCCACCAAAGCTTCAATATGCATCTGATCTCAGGATATTGGATTTTTCTTTGAGGAAAGAAATAAATGACTTATCTGGGGAATAAACCCAGTCTTCTTTCTCTGTACTGCTCACCATATATATTGTGCTAAAATAAGGTTCACTGATTCTAATGTAAATCTCTAAAGCTGAACCATGATAATATAAGTTTCTGCATTTTATGTGGTAGGTAAGTAGGTTGCATCTTTGAAAAAAGTAGTGAGAGAGATTAGTGATTGCACCTAAGGAGAAAGGGAACAGGCTGAAATACCTTTAGGGTCTGAAACTCCTTGACAGACTAGGAAAAACTGTTCAAACATATTTGTTTTCTTTTAAAATTAAGATGCATCTTGCAATAGGACCATTTCCCCTCCATCTTGCTTTTTACACACACATTTTGTGACATCAAGATTTGTCTATATGGGCAATTCATACCAGTACAAACCAGCTTGCATCACTACTCAAAGATTTGCATCTACAAGACCCTATCAAGGATGTAAGGATGTCATTGTCAACATTTCTGGGGGATTTTCACTCTTGCAGAAATAGGAATTAATTTCTCTTCCAAAGTTACACTGCAGCTCTTTGCTGTCTGACATGATGCTTTCCCACATGGCTTTGCCGCTAACCCCAAATGTCCAATCTGCTCATTCAAATACCTTTTCCTAGCCTGAAGTCAAGGTAATGGAGGATAACTCTCTGTGCTAGCACAGACAGGTTCAGCTTCTTTGCAAGCCCGAAGTGTCTATCAAAGATACCTCCCACTTCTCATCATGCAGCATAATTTTTCAGTGTCCCAAGTGGGCTATGGATCATATCTGTCCCTAGGATACTTTGACTTGACAAGAGCAATGACTTGACTATAGCAGTGTCTGGTAGTGTGACTGCACAGGATCCGCATTCAAGGATGGCTTATAAAAACAGAAAAGAGAAAGGTGGAGCTCTCATATTGGTGTGAATATTTTGCCTTGTTACAGAAATTCTGACAGGATTCCTGGCTGGGAATACCATCACAGATTTGATGGCAGTGCAAAGCCAATTGGCAAGAGTATTCCAGTAAATGAACAAACAAAAAAAACTTTTTTTTTTTTTTTTTTTCAAGCAGATATGCTTGTCAGACAAGAAGTTGTTTGACGTTTAACAATCCATTTAACAATCCAGCTGTGGCTCTGTAGATTGATCCAGTCATCCAGGCTGCCATTCCCACTGTGACCAATCTTTTGGTTCCTGGAAATGCTCAAGATGCCAAAAGCATGGTATGAAAGACTAATAAACAATATAGGACTTACAGTGTTACTGTGCTCCATCATACAGACTGGATATTTATTACCAGTGATGGATATGGACATATTGCACAGGAGTGAGATACTGTAAGTTCCGAATACAACTATTTTTCTTTCCAAAAGGGTGCCTTCCCTGAGAATCCTGAGAAGGAGCAATTACTACTGGTAAGCGTGCCCACTGTGGAAGGGGCTGCTCCGAAATCTCTAGTTACTCTTCACTGATATCTTCCATCTGTTTTATGAAGCCATGTCCCAGCTTCTGGATGAGAGCAGCTCTACAAAACAGTATACTTAACCTATCTGTTCTGTGTCGGCCTCATTTCCTTCTCTATGCCAGATGGGCCAGATTTAAGAAAGTGTACTACATAATTTGGCTGTTGAGAGCCATCATTCTGTAGCTGTATTATGAAGTACCTATCATGCTTTGATCATCCAGGAAATTAATCCAATTAATCAGTGCATAATTATTATCAGTACAAATCTTTAATGAATATTTTTTAAAAACAAAAATCTTATCAGGGTACTTTTCCCAGAAGAATCTTAGCAAGATTTTTTTATTGATGCAAATCTGAGAAAAGCACATCGTAAATACAACTGCAACTTTTTTTTTAAAGCTAGTAAAGAAGTTCATTACAGTAACTGCCAAAAAAATAGGCAAAATATGATATAGCACTAGTAAGTCAGACGTGCCTCAGTGCCACAAAATACTTTGAAAATTACTACAGCCGTATCAAGTGACATCTGAAACGTAGAAAGAAGGGTTCAGCACTTGCATAGTGAACCTACATTCTCCTTCACTCTTTAAATAGTGAAAAGGCCCTTCCTGTCATGCAGATATGTAGGAATTACATCTGGGTTGAATAACAAGAAGTTACCCAGGAACTTGAACAGAAAAGGCTTTTTAGGGAGCAGGAAAAAAAAGGGTTACCTTGATGCAAACCTATCTGGTCTACCAGGGAGAGCAAGGAAAGAGATAGGAAGACAAATAGGCAGTTAATGGTGTTAACGGATGGAAGGCATTATTCTCAGAAAACATTCTCTGTCAGACTAGGCATCCCTCTTCTTTCTCTTTCCCCTTAGGCACACTGTTGCATGTCCTGATTTTAGGCAACTTGTCATGTTAAGAAGAACAATTTTGGTTTGTTCTGCTATCACACTTTCCTGGCCCAGCAGGGAAAACAAGCGGTAGATGGCAGCTACATTTCTCTGATCCCTCTATCTCTCTATCTCAGATAGTGGGATTGAGGCCAATCATATCATTCCCTTAAATTCCTGACCAGCCTCCAACAGCAAAGCATAACATAATGTCTAGGAGCCCTTTATTCCCTTTTCTCAAGTCAAATCCTACTTCCAAATTTTGGAATTGAAATCTCATTTGTCCTTTATTTAAAATCTAGAATTACTTGGTCTTCTTGCATAGTTGGCTGTCTAAAGATTGAAAACAAAATTCTGGAAGATTTTGATTTTTAATTTTGTTGGAAGGGTTCTGCCTAGGTAGCAACATGGTACAGAGAAAGACTTAAGTCATAATGAAATCACTACTTTTAGAAAGCAAACTCAAGAACTTTGAAGAGGCAAGGCCTGTGGCATAGTAAGAGAGGAAGTATGTAATTTTCAGAGTTCTTTGTACAGATACGGTGTGATTGTACTTCTGTGTATGTCTCAGTGTGCATGAAGTACAGAATCTCACACTACATAAGGGCTTTAAGAAAAGAAAGAATGAGTGCTGGATACTTAAGGAATGCTGCATACACACATTGGATGACAATCCTTTTGTAATAGTAGGGTTTCATAACAACGTTATCTTTACTCAAATTCAGGTGCCTGTTTATAGGAACCATTGAATGATTCTCCTGAAATGAAATGTTTCTTGAGGACATAAAATCCACATACAGGTAGTTCAAAAATGGTTCTACAGCCCAATGCATACTACTCATCAATGTTGTCAATGTATTTACAGACCAACTTCCATTAGGGTTGTCATGGTTTCACTTAAGGAATACTGGTTATCAATTTCTAACTTGTTCATCTGATTCTCCTGAGCCTTTACCAAAGACTAATAGATATTAGCTAAAGAATTTAAAATTCTCAATAAAAAAATAACAGGATATATATTTATATATTTATAAAATTACGGAGATCCTTGTTTGGGTCTGATTCAGCAGTAGGGAGGATTCAAACAGTATGTCCTGTGCTAGCAAATCTGAGGACAGGTTGGATTTTTCTACCAGGGAAAAAGAGGACAAAAGGACAGATGTGCTGGAAGGTGAATAGCTGTGTGCATAGAGGGTACTCTGGGTTAGAAATACTGTCCCACACGATTCCTAGAAACTCCTAAGCAATTAGAAAATCTTTGGCGTCCTGGGTGCTCTGATGAGCTTATTTGCCTAGTCTTAAAGATTCTGTGTAAAACTAAGGAATTTGTAACATTAAGCATTACTATCCAAACACAGTTATTCGTTGCTATGAAAAACAGGTCAACAAAAGAAATTCTGGTTTTATAAAGGTTTCCATCAACTCACCAGTGCTCTCTGTTCTTCTTTTCTTCTTCTCTCCCTTTTTACTCTTAACATGTCCATTCCTCTCCAGACCAATACCCCACTGTTTCTGTGATAGGCCCTTTTGTGACTTTCAACAGGGTGATGATGCCCTCTCTGCACTGCACACCTCCTCTAATTTGTGTCTCAGTCTTTCCTCAAGAAAAGCTCCACTGTGTAGTGGTTTGATCACATCTATTTCACTCTGTGAGATAAGGACCAGAAGAAATGCAAAGCAGGCCTAAAACTTTAAAGAATATGAAGAAGTTTATTACTAACAGAGTTAAAAGTAACAAGAAATAATAAGAAGTTAAAGCAAAACCCTCTTCTCTCCAGCACTCTCCAAGCACAAACTCCTTCCCCTCCACTCCCTCTTCTCCCTCCAGCACTCCCCAAGCAAAAACTCCTTCCCCCCTCCCGTTTCTCCCTCCAGCACTCTCCCCTCCTTTTACCACCTCGCACAAAAGGTAACAATTTTGGTCAGTGTTAGAGTCTTTAAAAATCTCTTTCTTATGCTTAGGAAAAAAGGTTCTCTTCTGCTGATGCCGTGGACATTTCTTCACAACTCAGTAGTCCGCCCGGAAACCATCTACTGAAGTAAAATCTCTCCCATGACAATTCCACAGTGTATTCACACTGCAATCATGGGCCATCACATGGGGTTACAAGTCCTTTTAAAGA
>VZTE01003815.1:2134328-2148063 GCA_013397775.1 Eulacestoma nigropectus
CACGTGCCTGACTTTCTCTTTCTCCCTGACCGTGCAGGGCCATGTTCTTCTCCCTCACGTCTTTCCCCACGGGCTGCGCTGATGTTCAGCTCGGTGCGAGCTGTGCAGGCTGGAAAAGGAGGCTGCGCTGGTCCCGCTGGGTCTGCGCGGGCTGCAGGAGGGGGAGAGGACGCTCCCCCTGGGCTGCATGAAGGGGGAGGGGAGGCCCCTCCTGATTTCTCCAGAAGCCGAGCCAGATGAATTCGGCTATGGGGCAGTCCATGGGTAGTTTAGCTGCCTGCAGCTCTGAGGGAAGGGAGAGGGGTGGAGGGGTGTAGGCAGGAGCCCGGGCCGGGCCTGGAGGCCACCCGTGGCTCATAGGCCCCCCCCCTTCTCCCTCAGGAGACAGGGAACAAGAGAGAAACTTCCCGTCCTTGCACGGGGTTTAAATATGCAAAATTCGCAAAAGCGCATTGGCTTAAAAGCTTGTCAATCAACTCAGTTTCAACCCATGACACACTGAAAGTCCAGAATTAGCAGAAGACAAGGAAAGAACATCCCTGGAGTTCATTTTTCATGTGTCAAATCTTGTTATTTGCATTTTCTTAGCTGAAAGCATATTTCAGATGCTAGTTACTGCATTGGTGAGGACTGCACTCAGGAATAAATATTCCTGAAACTTCAGGAATATAGTCATGGCAGTCACGGTAGCATAATGTGAAAGTAAGTGGCGTTTATAAGTGCTGTTTCCTTTACACTGAATTTTCTTAGTGCACCTTGTTAATGATGGTCAGTATTCACTGACAGTTATTTTTAATAGATTCTCCTATTAGCTTAGGGATTTAACTCTCCCTTTTGTTTAAACTGAAACTGTTGCAGCTCCTATTTCCCCCTAGTGCATCCTATAGCCTGGAATATTGTGTACTCAGTTCCTGCAACTGGAACTTGCAGTAGTTAAATTCAGAAGGGTCCATGTGTCATTAACTCCTCACACCTTCGTCAATCAAGTACTTGTCAATATATGCCCAGTTGAAGCAAGGTCAGGTGACATGGGAAGAACAGAAATGCTGCTTGCCACTGTAGGGAGAAAATTTGTGCAGCCAAAGCTCAACTGGAGTTGAAGCTGCCAGAAACATGGGGAACAGTTAAAAGAGATTTTTCAAATGTATTAATGTCAATAGGCAGCATTAAAAGAATGTTGTCCCTTTACAGGATAAGGATGGTCACCTCATAGACAAGGACAAGGCAGAGGTGTTTAACTTGTTCTTTGCCTCTGTCTTCAACACAGATAATGGACCAAGGGGGTCTCAGTGCCCTCAGCTGGAGGACCACGACTGTGAGAATGATCAACTCCCAGCTGACCATGAACCTGTGTGGGATCTGCTGCTCCAGCTGGATCCCTACAAATCCATGGGGCAAGATGGGATTCATCCAAGAATCCTCAAAGAGCTGGCTGATGTAATTGCAAAGCCACTGTCAATGATTTTTGAGTGGTTTTGGGAATCCAGAGAGATCCCAGCTGACTGGAAGATTGCAAACCTTGTCCCAGTTTTCAAGAAAGGCAGGAAGAAGGACCCTGGAAACTGCAGGCCTGTCAGTCTCACTTCAGTGCCTGGTAAAGTATGGAGAACATTATTCTGCAAGGTAATGAAAAATTCCTGAAAGACAACACAGTCATTGGTCACAGACAGCACTTCATGAAAGGAAAGTGCTGCTTATCAAACCTGATTTCCTTTTATGACAAGGTAAACCCCCTAGCTGATCAAGGAAAGCCAGTGGATGTAATCTTTTTGGATTTCAGTAGAGCTTTTGATGCTATCTCTCACTGTGTCCTTCTGGACAAAATGTCTGGCACACAGCTGGATAAATACATCATGTGATGGGTGAGCAACTGGCTCATGGGTCAGGCACAAAGGGTTAACAGCGAATGGGGTGACGTTAGACTGGTGACCTGTCACTAGTGGGGTTCTGCAGGGCTCCTGTGCTCTTCAACTTCTTCATAAATATCTTGGATGCAGGACTGGAAGGGATATTAAGCAACTTCACAGATGATACAAAACTGGGAGGAGTTGTCGACTCCCTCAAAGGCAGGGAAGCCCTGCAGAAAGACCTGAACAATAAATTAGAGGACTGGGCAATCCCCAACCATATGAAGTTCAGTAAGTGACAGGACCCGAGAGAATGGCCTGAAGTTGTGTCAGGTGATGTATTTATTGGATATTAGAAAGAGATTCTTCACACAGAGGGTGGTTGAACACTGGAACAGGAGGCCCAGGAAGTGGTCACAGCCTGACAGAGTTCAAGAAGTGTTTGGACAATACTCTACAGGCACATGGTATGACTCTTTGGGATGGTCTTGTGCAGGACCAGGAGTTGGAATCAATGATCCTTGTGGGTCTCTTCTAACACAGCATATTCTGTGATTCTGTACAGGAAGGGAGGGGGATAATCCTGGAGCACTGTTAGTATCTGGGTGTCAGCCATGGCCTGGATTTTGCTACACGATGAGTGTGTGATCCTACATAGCAGATCACTGAAATACCTAAGCATGCAGCACCCATCAGACCCAAGGCAACTACCAGGAATACTGAAATTTGGGATTAGTCATATATTATGAATGCAATGCAACTCCTCTTGATGAACCATGACAGCATCTAATCCAAGAAGCCACATAATGAGCTTTAATTTTTTTATCCTTAAGTTTTTCACTTATCTAGTTACAAAATTCTTTCCAATCAATGTCAATCTGAAACAATAAAATTTTATTTTTAGCTGGAAGTCTGTTTGTCTGGAAGACTGGTTTGTCTGAAGATCATTAAGCATTTGGACATTTAGAAATTTACCTAATTTTTGTCTATATTTTTTTTGTGATTGATTTTGATATTTTGATCTCATGGTGATATTTCACCTTAGATAATTCCCTGCCAACCAAATAGATTCACACAAGCTCATGATCTCCTGCTGTGTTGCTGCTCCTACCTGCCCAATGCTCTTAGCAATCACTGCCACATTTAAAAGGCAGCTGTGGCAGGTTAGTGCTTTGTGAATGTGACTGGTGAGTTTGATGCTAGACCTGAGGTTTCACAAGGACAAGTGGTTCCCTGGGAAGAGGGGCATAACAGTGACCCAGGCTGGCTGGAGCCTCTTCTGATTGTTTCTTCTGGAACTAAGCTATAAGGACAAGCAGAGACAGACAGGTCAAGGCAGCAGTAGGACACATTTACCATGGTCTTCGTTCCACCTTCTGTGTTGTGTTTACTTGAGTAAAGGGAAGATGGTGGGAGCAGATTGGGACATAGATAACTATTGCTACTGGGGATACAGCAAGTACCATAGCAGCCATGCAGCATTGTAGCTGCCATAGGGAGAGATCACCGGATATTTAGAGTGGAATACACAGAATGTGTGTTTTGCATTGTAAAATAAATACATTTTTCAGAATCACTTTGTTTTGGAGCTAATTTTTGTTTGTGGTTGGGGCTAGATGGAGGTGTGGTGGTGAAGACAAGATAAAATTTATTTGTGTTGTGGAAAAATCCAGGGGCTTCCTTGATCTTTATTATGATAATAGATTTACTTCAGGAGTGCTTTAACTTGATTCTAAGAAAAAGATACTAACAGCCATAACCTGTCCTTTAGGCAGGCTTTCATTTAACTCCAAATGTCCTGCCAGTGATGGTCCTTGTACCACTTTCCCTTAGTGGAGATTCCCTGTAACCAGGCTATTATCAGATACTCTCTGGCAGTTTCCTTCTGTTGCCAGAATGACTGAAACACTTTCAATACAAACAAAAATCAAGTGGCAGCCAAGGCTTAGAGTCACCTCTATATGGGTCACCAGGTTCTTCTCAGTTCTCCCCCATGGAGAAACAGAAAGTCTGAGAATCAGGTCTTCCACTCCTTGTACGCACTCTTAATAATATTGAAATAGCACATGTACCTCACGTGCTTTATTTAGTACAATGGATTTTTTTTTTTCAAAACTAGGAAGGAACAGGCACCATTTTGAATGTATTTTAAGAAGAAGAGAATGTCTCTCTCTGAGCTACTGCATGCCTATCCCTTTTTGTTCCCAAAGCCATGCCCCTGGAGTGTAAATGCGAGTCTCACATGAGGTGAAGAAGTTATGGTATGGAGTTGTGAGAATATGGCCTTTAGCTGCATTCTGGGAATAGTTTTGTTCTCCACTCTCTGCTACGTGACAAGGAAGGACTAAAAAGCCTGGACACCCAGACAAAAAGAGGGCCATTTAGCCTTTTCTCTGAAGCCTAGGATCCTTGCTGGGGGATTATTTTAGGCGGGGCTGTGTTTGGGCTGAGGGGTCTGGTTTGTACTCAAAGCCAGGCAGCAGATGTCAGGCCTCAGAATTGCTCACAAAATGATGACCTTGCTGGGTCAAGGCCCATACAACCTGCTTCGCCTCAAGCTGTGTCAAACACAAGCAGCAGAAAGACTTTCCCCAGGCACGCCTGTCTGGGCGACCAGCTATTCCCAAGTCTCCCTGTAGACTGAATTCCTTGTGAAATTCTACAGCTCTGAGAAAAAAACCTCCTGACAGTTAACTTGCCTTTTTCTTTTTATTTAAGTAATGAATAAGGCAGTGAAGGTTTTTCAGGGGGTAGAGGTCTAATGCATTATTATGCTCTTTTTGTTGTAACAATTTATATTGTTGGGAAAGTTTGTTTGGGGTTTCCATGTGTGACTAAAATGTGTTAGTACAGATAGTGTCAAATACAGAGATGATATGCTTGAAGAAATGAATGTGAAAAAGAGGGCTGTATGTGAAATGCAATCCATGGCAAATTCACATTGTGTATTGGATGTAAATATCTCCAGTGTAATGATCTTTAGAGGGGGAAGAACATCTACTGTGATTAAGAACATCAAATTATATTTGCTATAGTTATTGTCTTATTGGGAAATATTCACAGTCAAGGGTTTAAAAATGTAATAAAAAGTGGATCAATATGTGTTTGAGGATTTCATCAATTGCATATTAACAGTACTAGTCCTTATGACCTCTTTCTTTGAGCTATTCCCTTGATCAGAGCAAAAACGATCTAATAAATTAAGGGTTTAGTCATCCATGTGCTGAATTTTGTTTCATGTTTCTATTTTCTTGCATACACAATTGAAAAAACAATGTATGATTCCTGAACATGGTTTGATTCTTATAACAATGGATGAAAGTTGCATTTCTTATAAGCAAAAATTTCAACCAAATTTCTGCAGAATGAAAATCAAAGAATTTTGAGTGATATCATAAGATATTTAACATTATAATTAACACCAGTATAGCTTGGCAAATCAACAATGGCTGGCAGTTTTCACATTGAATTTACCCTTTCTGCACAGGCTGAATTTCTGCGAGTTTTGGAAAAGTTTTGTGGTTTTTTGTTTTTTTTTTTTTTCTTTTTTCCTTTTGTCCATTTGTGCATAAAGGTCACTTAAAGTGTAATTCACTGGACATTTCAAAGCTGATATCCCTTCTATATTTGTGGTGAACTGCATGTGTCCCTTACTCTACGCTCTGTATACCAAGTGAATCAGAATGGTGTTCCTGAAAATAAAGTGTTTTGAAGCATAGGAAAGCACCAAACTGGCTTTTTAGACTTAATCAAAATGAAGAAGAACAGATATGAAAGATATTTCCGCTTCCTTTTTGATTCCCCCCTGAACAAATTAGACAAAATTCACTTTATGTGAATGACATAATACTTGCTAGAGAGTCATCTACAGTGATCTGATTTTTTTTATAGACAGAAGCACAGGGGGAGACAGATATTTTGTTTTCCAATAATTCATGTTCTGTGTAGAGAATAATTAGCTTGATGTAAAACTATACATGTATAACTATAATAGCAGTGATTCAGTGGTGAATTGTGCCTTATTTTTTTGTTCACATTTGGACAGGTGAGCTAAACACTAATGAACTTTTACTTAGGAATGTTCTGAGTTGCATAGGTACAAGGAATACTGCCCATTAATAACGACAACAGGAGATTTTCCTTTGATTTACGTGGAGACAGGATTTCAGGCCATTTTATTACACGTGTCTTTTCAGTATGGAATAAAACTTTTCTGGATAGGGACACTGAACATTACATATCTCAGAATAACATACATAATTTTTCTTAATTTACTTGAGTGTGTATGTGAAAATGTATATTAAAATGTATTTATTTAGAACTCCTAACTAAAGAATTTTTGAAATATGTCATTTGTGCTGTGTGTCTGTGCTTTAAGATACAGTGTTTCTCAGGAAACATGATGCTGAATTAATTCTCTGCAGTGTTTGCAAATGCTTAGCTGTCCTAAGCCACACTCACCTATTACTTCATTTGATTGTGGGCACTGCTACAAACCTGAAGGGACTCGATGCTTTCTCCTAGCATCAAATCTATTATAGAGCAAACAGAATTATGAAGGGAAGTATTTACTTAGGAAAATATTTTATTCTTGAAAAGATTTTCTGTACCACATGAAGTTTTGCAACACCTGCATTTTCTGTGTAACATTTTCTGCTTTTGCTGTTTAAGAGCACCTATCCACAAACTCCAAGGGTACTGTGTCAGTTCCTGGGCAGGGCTATTGATATGCAACTGCCTTTATCACAAAACATTGTCCAGAGCTATTGAAAAGGGAAAAAAGAGCTTGTGCAGATTATCAGGGAAAACTATCATATCTGTTAATTCAAAATCACGTAAGTCACATGAAGTTCAATATAAAATTCTGATATTTAGTAATTGTACTGTGAATAATAGTAATTGTAATTGTAATTTTAATTGTACTAATAATTGTACTGCTCTCTTCTTGAAAAGAGATGAAGTCTCTTTAACAATTTTTTATCCCTCTCTCTCTCTCTGAAGATGGATATCATAAAAAGGAATTAAAATTTTAAAAATGGAAAAAAGAATATATCTGTAGTAAAGCAAAATGGTTATTCCTCTCAATATCATCCAGTCTGAAGCATGATAAGAGATATTCAAAAGGTCTAGAACGAAATGATTTTCTAGATCAGTGCTGGAAACTAGTCATTTTTAGAGCTAGACTTACTCTTTTTTTGTCCATATTTCACTCTCAGGTTTCTCTTCAGTACTACTGTCAAACAGTCCTGAGAAAGACCTATCAAATTTAATCCCTTCCACATGTCATTATATACCTTTTGAAGGTGGACTGTATGGAAATTAAGGACATATTCCCAGACTCTCTAGTCACATGTTTTGTTGATAGACTTATTCCAAAGAAGGTGTCAGTGAAATAAGAACGTTAAAGCAAATACAAATCAATTTACTTCAGGATATCAGGATATAAGAGACACTTTTCTTTTCTTTTTTTTTTTTTTCCCCAGAGTTTATTGAATAGACAGGAAAATAATGCATGCCTTTATTTATCCTGACATTTCTTGACAGTTTGCAGTGCAAATCCTAATCTATATGAGAAATAATCATCTCTCTAACTATCGTGAAAGCATGTAGCTGAAGGTCAGACTTGTATGTGTTTATTCTGTTTTAATATCATCTGCTTCAACAAACAACCCTATTGATTTCATGAAAATGGTTCCATTAGATAAAGCAGAACTTCACCACTGTAAGCAGAAGGAAGGTAAAAAGCTATTCTTTTTAAAATCCCAACAGAGAGTCAGGATGAAAACCAGTGTGGAGCTCTGTAACTGTGAGAATAGCATGACACTGTTTGCTTTGAGTTAAATGAGTGCTAGACTTGTCCATTCTTGGGGAATATTACAAATACATTTTGGTACCAAAGTAATATGAAATGCTCAGCTTGAAAATAGATATTCTTTGTTCATGGGAACTGAAGAGCTAATCTTAGGGTTTTGTCATGTGAGTAGGAGCATTGTCATTTGAAATTAAATGAGGCTTTTGAGCACTGAAGTTTTAATACTTTGATGTACAGATACAAGTGAAACAGTCTTACACAAGTAAAAACTATCACCAAGTTATTTTAGTTGCATCTTCCTTCAGTCAGAATTCAGTATCTCAGAGCAGATCCAACATGAAGACTGCTATATAGTATCTCAAGAGATTTATTAGAAGCAACCTGCCCTTTTTTGGTAGCATTTGGGAGATCAGCATTGCGTCAACCCTGAACATATTTAGTTTTGTATGTCATACTTAAAAAAACTTTGTAAATGGTAGCTTCTAGATCTAGACTGATTACACATATTCTGGGTGCTTAATGATATGCAACACATGGAGAGATACAGCATACAATTATAAAGATGTCATTCATGTAGGCACATGCCTGATTATACAATAGAAGTTGTGGTTTTGCATCTACTAACCTCAGAAACGGTGATATTCAGCAGATTGATTTTGTGCAATTCCTGATCGTCTCTTCTTTAAATAAGGCTATCTTTGCTTAGCAAGGTTTCAAGCTGATTGGCAAGAGTCTTCCATACCTGACAATCCTGAACTGTCCTTGAGTCAAAGTTCCAGCTTTCTCCATGTGCATTCATATTTGTCTCCTAATTTCCCATTGAACAGCACGTCAGATGTTGGCATGAAGGCTAATGCCCACTTTAAGGAAAGAGATAACAATTTTCAAATTTTCTTTTCTGCTTGGTTTCTGGTCATAGTGAATACGTCATGCACGAACAGTGCTCCCTGTCAGCTGGGGTCTTATGCTGAAACAGAATACAGATGTCCTAAGTTCCAGTCCCATTAAAAAAGGCAATCTTCCCTTGTGGTAGGTCCAATTGTACTTCAATATCCATTCAAGCCCTGGGAGCTAAGAGATGAATTTGGCCCTGTATCTGTATCTGCACCTTCCTTCAAAAGGCAGAAGCACTGTGAGGAAGTCAGTCATCTAAGGGTGCCAAAATTTGCTGCTCCAGGAACGAATGCTGCCACAGAGGAACAGATAAAAATGAAAACAACTTGAAAAAATTCAATTAGATTAACAGAGACAAGTGAGTGCTTGCCCAGCCATTCCTGAGCAACAATTTATTCCTAGGGTGGTGTGAGAGACTCAAGCCAGCGGTCAGCAAGCTGACAAATCTGTCAGCTTTGCTGGGTGGCTGTCACTCAAACCAGGTGCCTGCTGTGTGTTGTGGCGCTCCTTGTATTAACACCCTGCCGAGATAATTCTTTTTTATCCTTTTTTTTGCCACCAAGAGGGTCTGCCACCACACTGCTGTTTTTCATCTTGTTAATTGAGTCATTTATTTCGTTAAAAGGTGAAACTTTATCAGGGTTTATGTGCCAAATGTGAGAAGGCATATTTAATGATACATCAAATGTTAGAAGCATGCAGGTGCCTCTGTGTATGCTCTTTAAAATGCTGAGAGACAAGGTAGTTCTTGTAAATTAAAATCACCTGATATTAACTAAAAATAGGCATTTTGTTCCCAGGCAACAATGCAAATACACTGTACATATGTGTGTATGTGTTTGTTACTAAATATATAAAGCACATAGATATTTATATTTAATTTTCAATCAGCAGATTCATCCATATTCGAAAGCAGATAACTGCAGGGATAAACAATACAAGAGCAGAATTCAAAATTATGTAAAAAAAGTCAGGAATTTCTAGAGCGGCTGCTAAAAATAATGTTTGAAAAAAACTTTCAAGCTTCTCCAAAGATTTTCCTATCACTGATTACCACCACTCCTCCTGGGGTAATTTGTTCATTTCCATTTTCTAGGTATTTCTGAAGCAGTTAGGAGTTTTTTTGTAGCCTTGTTAGGAAGGCCACTTAGTTGTTTAATTAGAGTCTGGGCAAGCCTCCAACGAAACTGATGAGAATCTCTCCACTGCCCTCAATGGCTGTTGACTCATCCCTCCAGGTCTGCTTTTATGAGGAAATGAGTCTGAAGTCAAAGAAACCTAATCTCTGCTGAAAGCAAAGAGGATCTGGGCCCCTATCCTCCTCAGCCATCCAAGAAATCACCGTGGGTTCCTCACCAGGTACTTGGATTTCACAAGATCAAACCCATCCTCCCAGAATCAAAAGGACAGAATGTGTCCAGGAAAGGGAACTGTTGAACTATCAGGAAGGTTGGTTGGTGCAACTACCAGTTTCTATGGAGCAGCCAAATTGGTAGTTGATGCTACTGCAAACTGTGTTCTGGCTTCTTCATAACTTTTACCTCTTAGAAGAACTAGGGGAGATTGACAACACCAGCAGACTGTGATTTTCTCTTTAAAAGAGCTGTGTCATTTGAAAAAAGAAGTGTTGATTCAGTAATTTTTTTTAAACAATCCAAACTACTTAATCCCACAAACAAGCAAAAATTGCAGAAAATCTGTCTTCAGTAACTGGATTTCTTTCCCCTGGAATCTACTGCTGAGTGCTGCCTCTCTGTTTGGGGTTAGCCGCAACTTCCCCAGTTCCTGTCCCCCTCGTGATTGCCAAGCTCTCCTTAGTTTAGGAGGACTAATGCCATCTGTGTCTCAATGACATACTCCTACATGGTTTACTTAGTCAGCAGCTACCAAACTTGCCCTGCCTTCCAAGGCTGGGAGTAGGTGAGTGGATGTGAGATCAGACCACTGAGATCAGGCTGGTGTTTCTGAACCCAACTAAATGTGTGGGTAGGGTGTGTAAGTAAGAGATGCCTCCCTTTCATTTTGGCATCAGTCACTGTGCTCATTTATTGCTTGAAAATGTTCTAGTACAGGTGAGTAGTTTCATTCATGACATAGAATTAGTTTGAAAAACTGTACCACCTCTTATAAATGTTTTCACCTGTCTCACCTGACATCCTTGTTCTTTCCTCACTTCATCCCACAGATACCAGAACGTGTATGATCATTTTGATAAATCTTCAGTTTTGTGGGAATAGCCATCAAGCATATTCACTATGAAGAAAAGCACTGTGTCATCTGCTTGTGTTTCTCCAAAATAGTTGAACCACAGTTCAACTTTTGAATGGCAACTTCTTTCTCAATAAACCCACTCTTGTGTGAGTTCACAGTCCTAGCTTCCTCTGTGAGCGACAAAAATAAATGTTCACTGGTTTTTATACCCAAACAAGCTCCAGGAGAATAAACCAAAGTCTAGGAACAGATGTTACAGAACCAGGACTTCTAAGAGGTGATAATTTTAAGGACAGCAAATCAATCAGTGACTTTGTGGACATCTTTCCTACTTTCCCAGTAGGAAATGCTTCAAATACAGGACCAAAATTTTCCCAACTTCAGCACTCCACATTTGATTCCCTGCAGCTGATGTGCTAACAGCCTTCTGGTGATCTGGGATCACCAGTCCACTTGCTGGAAAAGGCATGTTTACAGACCTGCCTATATTCCTACATGTGAACATGATGCCATTGTCATTGTGGCAAGAAAAGGACTTTGGGTTATGCTTGTTGCCCCAGTGTCCATTGCCTGTTTCTTTCTGACAATTGGCTTGGTGGAAGCTTTTATAGTGGGTCTGGGCTGTTGAAGATGTCTCTTTTTTGAGAGTTTTGAACATATATTGCACCCAAATGTGGACAAAGTTCACATGAACAGTACCGTTGAGGTTTGCCAAGTCAGAAATCTTTTTAACTGTCTGTCACTGCAAACATATTTAAATAAAAATAGCACAATGTCACACAAAAGGGACACAAGTCTTTTGCCTCGTGATGATCAGGATTATTTTTCTACTTGAAAGATGTCAACAAATATCTCAGTCTGGATATACTAATGAAATAGTTTTGTCTTCTTCTCTTTATCAATGTTGCTGTTCTTGTTGTATTTGGAGGAAAACTATAGTTCAGATTTTATTGTTCTGTAGAAACAGAGAACAAAATAAACATCGTGGCCCCCCCCCTATATTTACAACTTAATAATAGGACAGAAGTCATTGAAACAGTGGGGAGGAGACGAAGCAAGCACAAAGAAGTGAGTAAAGAAAACAGCTTGTTGAGATTGGGAAATACAAGGAGACTGTAATATTTGATTTGATAAGCACTCCATAGATCAGCCTAGGTATGTAAGGAGAAAATCCCTGTTGAATATTTACCTTTTGGTTTCAGTAGTAATTTGTACTTATGTTGTCTTATAGTCCTGGGTGACACGACACTTCACAAATGTTAATTCTTACAGTTCTGAGCTATTAGGTAGATAGAGTTGAGTTTTATTTACAGCTGAAGAAACCAAATCACAGAAAAAATGTGTGCATGAGACCAGTGACAAGGACTGCGTCTCATTCCCACAAGCCCACACCTTCTATCCTCTCTCTACTTACCAGTGACTCTGGTCTGTATTTTTCTAGTAGAAAAGCATACAACATAACCACCCCCTTTCCTGTACTAGCACTCTTTAGATACCATTTCCCACAAGGTCCCATAACCCTTTTCCTTGTCTATTATCCTCTTACTTACATGCATCATCTGGGAGTCAGTTTGCCCCCCAACATCACTCTTTCCAGTAGTCAATCTGTCCCTCTGCCCAAACCCTGGAACTTTCAAAGAGAAGTGTTAGTAAAACTGAGATTTTCTGAACTTAGCAGAAACATGAACAGCTAAAAGGGAGGTTGTAACAAGCAAACTAATGCTATTTGGAAACAAGTTATGAACACCTCTAAAACCTGATGTTTTTCTTTTCTGTGAAGGGCAGAAACAGTTGTTTAAAGGCTCATGCTTTGCCATGTTAATTTTTTAAAATTAGAGATGGTTGGGAAATCAGTTTCTATCCTGCAATGCCTTATAACATACAAAAAATACTGATTTTGCTTTAATTGAAATTATTCAGCATTGGAATTTTCCCACTGTCTCAACTAAGAAATTATTTCTTGGTTTCTTGTAATTGAAAAGCAACTGGCAAATGAAAACAAGGTGTCATTTTTTCTCCTTAGTAGTTTGCACATTATGCAGTCATAAGGTGAAAAATTAAAAATCCTCCCAGAATTAATGACTGGAACTTTTTTATTTAGAGGAGTTTGTCTTCTCTGTAAACTTCCTAAAACCACACTATGAATAAAGTATATAAACTATTTTTCAGCTCAGGAACTTATTTTCAAAATAGAAATCCTTTGTCTTATTTACTGTGTTTGACAATTTCCAAATGAATATGATAAGGCAAAATTGGATTCAAATCTGTAGTCCATCAAGTAGTGACCAAGAGGAATGGTGCTGATTTGTACCCCTGATCTTTTCTCCTAACCTTTTGCCTGTGATTAAAACCCTGCTAAAGTTGGGTTGATTTCTTTTCTTCCATCCTGTCTGTATCAAGCTTACCATGGCTTACACACTGTAATAAGATAAAACCAGCTTAGGTAAGTAAAGCCATAATCTGACAAAAAGCTGGGCCTTGGGGCCTTTTTCTTAGATTTGGGTCACGATCACGGTCCCACTTACTACTGGCCCATCAAGCAAAAATTAATGATTATAAAATTGCCATTAGTTACCAGCGTGGCCTCAGGCCATAAGATCTCAGCTAATTTTGAACTCTGCTGATAGATTCCTGGGCTTTGTGTCTAAAGATCAGCAGTTAACTTTCTGTTAAAGGCAAACTTCACAGCAGAGCCACTGACAGAGTAGCATTAATTTATCCTTGTCATCCAATATGTAAAGCTTGGATGACAATGAAGTATAAAGTTAAAAGGGAAACATTTGCACTAAAAAAGTGACAAAGACCTTGTCCGTTGTATCTACACCAATTGCTATGTTGACTAGTTATGAATAAATGAACTTAAGAGTCCTTTAAGCATATTCTCTACATTTGACCCTAGAGATGGAGGGACATACAACAGAAAAAAATCTTTCCCTGGATCCAGCTGCTTTACTCAGTGAAAAAAAAAAAA
>VZTE01003815.1:2148102-2245026 GCA_013397775.1 Eulacestoma nigropectus
AAAAAAAAAAAAAAGTGAGATCAATGCCAGCACCTTCACACAGCCAGAAAACACATCTTGCTACTGTTTGAAAATGGAAGAGCATTCGGAGCACACTGAAATCAGCATATAGACAATTATTTAATAGACCTGGGATCATATAATATGGTAATATAACAAATCCTGTTTTCTAGATGCAAGGAATTAGGATTGTAATCATTGCAAATGTTACTTTTCTTTTACCTCAGCTAGGTATGTGATCTCCCCAGCTCGCTTTTCCCTCATCATTACAAAATTCAGTGGTCTCTTTCAAAAGGTCCACATTTGTACATGTTTTCACATGCAGAAATGCTCCTCCAGGCTAGTGTTCATTGCTCAGTGCCATGCTATGCAGAAAGACTCCGCTAATTTGAAACGAGTTAACTGGGTTAACCTCTGTGACCACAGCACCACTATGGCTAAATTACAACCAGTAGCATAGACTCAGTGCAAGAGCATCACACATCTGTAACGGCTGTCATCTCCTTCTGTAGGCCCTGGAAGGAAATTTGGTGTCTCAGACACCACATTAATATAACTGTGGGTAAATTGATGATCACTTTTCTTGAGTAACATGTTCCATTGTCTTTCTTGCACTAATTGCTCCTTCTCCTCTTCATTCTTTTTCCTTTCTTCTGTATTACAGTAAGTCTTTGACATCACAATGAGGATCCAAGGACCCAAAATCTGTATAAACAGACAATAAATAATTAAACAGTTCTTTTCCCAAAGGACAGAAGAGAGGAAAAGTGCTCTCAGACAAAACTCTTACTTTCTTTGCATTGTACTCTAGTTCCTAACCTATAAAGAGGAAGCACACTGTGTGTCTGGTTCAGGACTGGGGTTCATCTCCCTTGACGGTTATTTGCAAAATCCATTTATCAATAAAGTCCTTGTACTGGACTTAGGCATTTGACAAAGAATGAGTTATGGTTCCTCTAGCATGCCTGACTAGCACCTTAACCAAAACTCTCTGTTAGGCAAGGAAATGTTAAAGCAATAATTTTTCATTGAGATGTTAACATGGTTTCTACAGGAGCATTCTACAACAATAAAGCAGAAACAAAGAGGTGCTAAGTATGCATTATAAGGGTTTTCTTATTTATTTACTCTTTTATATTTTTTGTGCAATATTCTCAGGTATTGTATTTTTGCTGGGAAAAAACATGACAGATTTAAAAAGCATTTTTCATAGCAATAGTTTATTCCTCTCTGCTACAATTTTTCCTTTAATTCTTTCCACAACCTTACCTGAAGAAAGAGAAACAGAAAAAATGATAAGCAAAATGGAAGGGAAGGACAAAGACAAATCCTCAATCCCCCAAAATAGTAATACTAATCTAAGGAAAATGTCTTTCATTTTTCAATTTATATTGCTAAAAAAATGATGGAAAAAAGAAATATGAAGTCTTTCCTTATTTTTTAAATTTTTTTTAGGCCCTTTTAGTTTTTAAAAACTTGTAACAAAACATTTATAACACTGTGTTTGCATACAGAATATTAAACAGATATATTTTGTTCTGAATATAATTCCAGTTCTTGATTTAAAAGCACATTTTTTACTTGGGAATAAGTAGTGAGCAATATAACTTCCCTGTTTCCATAAAGCTACTTTTAAAATGTTTGGGCAGAAACTTCAGGAAGTTCTAAGTACCATTTCCTGTTCCACTAATGATGGGTTGGCATGAGGTTCTTCAAAATAATTTTGGAAATGCATAAAACGTATCATAGTTTCTTCATTTGCTTTACTGCAACAGTGTTTCCAATATTTTATATGAACTGCTTCCAAGGAATTTTGTGAAGTTCTAAGATAAAGATGCTACACAAACTCCTACACTGCTCTCTGCTTTGTGCAGGCAGTGGGTGCATCAAGTGAAAGAGGTATGGGGCACACTGTGATGAGTTTGTACTGACAGCCTAACGCCTCTTGGAGTTTATCTAAAATGGAACAAGGAGGTGAGATCCTGAACGGTTTGGTGCCCACCCCTCCCTCTGCCTACAGCCAGCACATTGCTTGCATTGTGCTCCCTGCACTGAGGAGCACAGGTGAGACAAACACAACTTCACATCCCTCTGCAAGCACAGCTGCAACAGCAGTTCTGTGAATCTGCTCACATGTACAACTAACATTATTCGATTAAATGTGTTCTTCTTTTAAAAGAATTTAAACAGTTTCTGAAAGCTTCACAGATACCACATGAACACCATGCCAGACACTGCCTTGGCCAATTTATTGTTCTTTTATGTGGTACGTTTGATCCTGTTTTGAAAACCAGCTTTCACATCAATGTATCTTCACAGTTAGCAAATGATAGATTAGACGAAACACAATAATATTAATCTATAAGGTTTGCAAGGATGACAGTTATCTCCATTTATTCCTTATGGTAAGTTCTACACAAAAATGCGTTCTTTCCAAAAGACTTCAGCTTTTCTGCAGCTTTTTCAATGAATTTTACATCCTGCCATTTTTTGTTCTGTATTAAGACTGGTCATATTGAACTCTGCGAGAATTGTGACTGGAACCATGTGAGGCATTCAAAGAGAGAAAGAAGCAGAAATGCAGTTAAGGTATTATGGAGTTTAGCTTAAAAGTTTTTTTTGCATTTAATAATTCCACTTAGCTACATACCTGCATTATATGCACACATACACACACAAAAAGTGTATATATTAAAGACAGATAGATAGGGAAAAGGAAATATATATGGTATAAATATTGTATATCTTTGTTTAGAAGCTACCCTCGTTTAGTAGCTGCACCTTAACCATGCACCTTTACTATGCAAGCCGCAGGGAAAAGTAATTAAATTTAATAGCTGCTGCCCTCGTTTTGAAGTCGCCCTCAATATAAAGCTGCACAGGGAAGTAATTAAATTTAATAGAAGCTGTGGATTCTAAACAAAGATATATGGTATAAAGTCCATATAGTTCTTGGAAAGTTAATTTCCAGCAGTAGCAGGCCTGTCGCTTGAAATATTCATGGTTTTGTAATTGTTTGAATCAAATCTCCAGCTCCAAAGGAACTTTTTCTGTATGTGAAATGATGGAATGATGAAGGATCTGAGCATGTACTTGGATACCACCATAACAAGAATAACAACAACAACAATAATAAAAGAATGACGAACCAAATAAGATTATAAAAGAAGCCCCCCAAAAGTCACACGTTACTATTCTACTCTCATTTTCATCAATCACTGAAGCAATACCCCCTAGATCAGTGCATTAACTTGTTTATCTTTTACAATGAGGAAAAACTTCATAGCTTCATCATTCATTCCAGAGTGAGGAGAGAAAAAACAAAAGGCAGCCACCGAAATTTGCATGGTGCTCAATTATACATTAGTGAACATCACTTGGCAATCTGTTCATATCAATTTAATTGGATTTTAATACTGCCTCTGATCTTGTTTTCTAATTAACAGCAGTGCCTGGCAATAAAGCAGAACCATGCACCCAGCAACACCTTTGATCTCAACCATATGGAGCTCCTCCGTGCTCTTGAAAATTTTTTTTTTCCTTGCCTCCAATGCAGTCTGAGAGAAACTGGGGCCCCCAGATGGCCAAATACCACTCATGAGTACGACTTCATTGATTATTTTCCTTCCTGATTGATCCTGATTGAAAATAAATAAAACATGCACATGGAACTGGATGCAAATTGGTGTCACAAGCTTTTGGCTATGTTGATGGTTTTCTCTGCTCCTGCTTTAGATGACAAGTACTTAAGTAAACATTCATTAATTAACTCAGTGGTCTGTATGTAGGAGCATAACTTTATCACATGGACCTTTTGTTTTGTGTCCTGTGGTTACTGTCCTAGCACAGCCACTTTTAAAACTGGGATTAAAGGAAGTTAACTATTCATTCTTTATCTTTCTGATATTATCCTCATAGACAAACTATTTAGGCATGCGTTCAGCTCACCAGTTTGATTTGTATGTACTTTTTGTTGATTTTTTTCTTGACGGCTGATTTTTTTTTCCTTCTTTTTTCAGGACCCCTATATAAAAGGCACACAGAACAGAGCCCTGATTTTTGTTTCCTGCACAGGTCTGGCTTCAGGTACAGTATGCTCAAACAGAATAAATGTTGGCATGTCACTTTTCACAGAATCACAGAATCACCGAATCGCCAGGTTGGAAGAGACCTTCAAGATCACCGAGTCCAACCCATGCCCTAACACCACCTCAACTAAACTACGGCTCTGAGTGCCACATCCAATCTTTTTTTAAACACATCCAGGGATGGTGACAAACACATCCAGGGATGGTGACATGTTTTTCCCATGTTCTCCAGACAGATCTTGCAATAATTCTCTGAGATAAAAGAAACTGACTTGGTAGATTTCTTCCTTGGGTTCAAAGTAGAAATAAAAAATGTTCCAGAATGTTAGTTTATGAAGTGGACTTTTAAAAAAAAACATTTATATGTTAAAAATAAAATAAATAAATATATTTTACTTGGTTTTGCAAAGAAGTGAGCAACTAGAAGGAAAAACAGTGCTGTCTTCTTGTAACTTAAGTATTACATAATGATGGCACAAAGAACAGCTTTGATTTCTGGCTTTGGGATAAACACAGAGAAGTCATGCTTTTCTTCCTTCTTCTTTCATTTTCTGTTCTGCACCTGCCAACTTAGCCTGTGCTTTGATTTGGGTATGACCCATAAGCAAGGTCAGGTCACTCTTCTCTTGAAGAAAAGATTTCCAGCAAACACCCTGATGTGCTTCTGCAGAAGCAGGTGCTGCTGACTTTGCAGGTGACACCTTTCCCTTTGTGTTAACAGAGACCGACCATAATGTTAAGGACATTGGCTCCAGGGCAGTGGCTTTTCATCCAAGAGGCAATACCCTGACCATTTGTGTTCATTACGGAACCAGCAGAGCTCTCCAGCCTCGCTTGTAAACCATGTGCTATTTATACAGTGTGTGAGCATTACACAGTGCCATCTCCTTTGGTTTCAGCTGGGTGCTTTCCTTTGCATGGCTCAGAGCTATCGTGCAGCACTGTTTGTGTGGTAATAACCACTGCTGCACACTGACACGTACCGGCGGAACTGCACTGAGCCATGAGTCTCCTCAGGTGCAGAAAGCATATTAATTCTCTTGATTTTGTTGAAGTAGTTTATCTTTTCTGTCTCAACTTCAATGTCCATCTGATTAAATGCCTTTACTTTTAAACTTTCACAATTTCATCCAATAAACTTGATGAGATGGTGTATGGTTTCCACTTCTGTGGAGGTGTGGCAATATGTACTAGCCCAAGGTCAGAGCCAGCAATCCAGTAAGTAAAACAGACTGATAGTTGGGATAGAGGCAATGAATCCATGAACACACCAGGTTCCCTTCTATGCAGATCCAGAGCCCAATCCCTGCTGGCTTTGGTTTACATTTCATATGATCTATTTTACACATATGCTGCATTTCAGTTCTGCAATGAGAACTTCTGAGGGGAGAAACCACCCTGTCTGCTCTGAAAACAACTTTCTTTCACTGCATGAATAAAAGGTAACTTGGAGACTGGGTTCCAGGGAGAGGCCGGAAAGGTGCCCGAGTCTGATTGTGGTGAGCAGATCTCCAGGCAGATGAGAGGACTTTACAGGTCAGACTAATTGTAGAAACAGGGCTTGTACTTGTACCAAACATGAGTTCAGTCTGGATTTATCTTTTTCTTCATTTGCTTTTCAGAATTTCAAGCTACAAATATTTTCATTTTATCATGAAGGTTAAAAAAACAAAGGAATGAAGGAAACAAATGACTCAAAAGAAAATAGAAGTTGCATTTTTATTCTGTTTCTGATTTGCTGATAAATTAACACAGTTCTAGCTTCTATGGAGTGCAGTGACATACACTGATGAGGGAGCAGAGCTGATAAATGTGAGGGCTTCCTGTTGCACCCTGCTAGTAAACTGCTGCTGATTGGATGTATTTCACCAAGATTACTGCTGTGGTCTTTTTGAGCACTGGGACTTAGAGACATTGTCAACATTAGTATGCTGGGACAGCATTTTGATCTTTGTTGCTGATTTCCTTGCTCTGATAACATGCTAGCTGCTGTCTTGTTTGCTTCCTGAAATGCTTGCTCCCAGTTTGGATGAAAATCGGGGTTATTTTTGTTGCTGTTGTTGGTTTTTTCTTTCTTTTTTTTTTAATCTTTAAGTTGTATATTCAACATATTTTTTTTTTACTAACCACTCTACTGCTTGCACTTTACCTTTACAAGTTAGAAAAGCGTTCAGACGTGTCCCCGCCCCCATACCCTTTATTTAAAATAAAGGGTGCTTTGCTGGATAAGCGGTTGAGGGACCAGGCCTTGTTAACAGAGCACAGTTTGAGGCATTTATGTTTAACAGCCACCCCACAGCCTACTTGTTTGGAAATGTTGCCTATTGCTGAATGTACAAAATAAGTGTTTTAGCTCCTCCATATCTCTGTGTCCATGTTCCTGTGAGTATCAGATACATTTTTAATATGATTTCTAAAAAATTAAAGTAAGCTTTTTTTTCTATTATAGAACAATACTTCGTAAGATTATCACAACTGCCATACACAGCAGGAAGAGGTTATTCAGCCGCTTTATTGATTAAACTTTTAGTGATGTTACTGCTTCTTGTATTTAATGTCAAGACACACTTCAGAGGTGTCTAGGATGGCAAGAGTGAGCCACATAGCTGAGGTTCACAACATCAGAAACAGTCTAATTTGTCTTTTCCCTTTCTCAAAATATGAACATACTAGTTATTTGTACTCAGACCAAAATGATGAATTTACACAACAACCACTGCTGACAACTAATATTTGATATATTTCTTCTTCATTCTTTTAATTTTTAAATACTGTTTCCTGCATTTATTCTGAACTGATTATTAAAGCATGTAGTGTTTTGGGATGTTTCACTATATTACATGCATTTTATTTTGCCCTTTTCCTTTTGTCTGGGGCAAATGTAATGATTTGCTTATTATTATTTCACACATTCATTTAATTTGCTCTATTGTTCATGGGAAAAATTAATGGATGATGGGTGGTTTCTTCCCCAAAGTCTTTTTCCCCTCTTGAATTTAAGCATGAAAGGCTTCCTCAGCAGTGAAACTTAAACATACAAGCAGATGATGACATGGTATCCTGTGAATGTACCATTGTGAAACGGGCTATATTCTCCTTCAAGGACCTGTCATCACACTAATGCCACTTGTAAAGAACAGCAGCTCTGGCAGTTGGCATTAAGCATATGGGATAATCTCTGCATTTGTGCCTTATTTTGCTGATCTAGGCTACAGCTCATGGGTAACACTGAGTTTTCAAAGTCCTCTTCTTGCCTATTAATAATTGAGGAAGACTCATGCAGTATCTACAAAGTTAAGAGAACCAGCACCTTCAGAAGCGTACTGCCCTATGTCCTCACCTTTATACTTACTAGATAAGGTGACCTTGGAGGCTAAGCAAAACATTGAATTGCTAAATGTTGTTGATTCTGCTACTTTATGAAGGTTATCTGTATGATGAGTTGCAGCCTTATCTGATAAAAAGATAAAGGGATCTGTAACTATGACAAACAAACATACCAAATTAGTGCAATGGCTTCGAGACTCTATCCTCCGCTTCTGCAAGTCCTGGAATATAATTACCTTCAATCTGTTTGCCTTGTCTCAGACTTTCAGGTTAGTACTTTAGATCTACCATCCGTGGCGGAGAATTCCTCTCCCACCTTCCTGCTGTTGTCCTCAGTTTGCAGTCAGCAGGATTTCTGGGCCTGACAGATTCCCATGTGTCTTTGCAATTCTCACTCCTCCCCTCTTTTTTTTTATTTAAACTTGCATGACTTCACCAAAATAATATCTTCACAACCCAGTAAATGTGAAGTTGTGAGTTTTCTCTCTCTTCCAGACACTGTATGTTGGCTTTAATATTTCAGAGATGTTTTTGTTCTCATTTCTTTGTGAAGGAGTCTACAACATGGGTAAGACTCAGACTCTCAGAGGACCTTTCACTCCAAGACTGGAACTGAGCTTGTTTAGCTCCAAGTAGGTCTGGGTGGTATGGGAAGCTTCTGCAATGATGGCTGAGAAGGCTCCTTGTCTGATAAACAGGGAATGAACCACTTCCACCTCGCGGTGTCATCTTCTTTGCAGGGCATGCTGCTACTAGCCAGGCTCTGTAATACAGGTGTGTAGAATGACACACATACCCTGGAGACAGGATTTGTGTTCTTCTAAGACTAGAAGCAAGTCTTTTGTGTTTCTTTGGTTTTGTCTTATGATTTATTTCATTTCTTCTGTTCATCAATTGTGCCATTTGCCAAGGGGGAAGAATCATCATTCTGCAACATTTCCTCCTTCCAGACAGGAAACATACAGCTGAGCACACAGGGCTTCTTCAAAGCTGGTGTGCTTTGTTATTCTGTTCTGGTTCTTCTACTCTCCTTTCATCTCCAAGAGAGACACAGGACTCTGTATGTGTCAGCAAATCCCCTGGACTTTCAGGTGTTTCCTCGGGGGAATTGTTTTCCAGCTTAATGCAGTAAAACCCTGGACACTCTCTTGGCTCTCCCTCATGCTC
Source organism: Eulacestoma nigropectus (assembly GCA_013397775.1). Lineage (NCBI taxonomy): Eukaryota > Metazoa > Chordata > Aves > Passeriformes > Eulacestoma > Eulacestoma nigropectus. The sequence continues at coordinate 2,156,685 of VZTE01003815.1, forward strand.
TTTATCCCACAACTAGACATGCCTTTCTGCAGGTGGAAGTGGTTGCCTCTCAGCTGCTGCACGTGCAAAAGGACTCTATAGAGAGCACTGATTTTTCCATTTCCTATTTCTTGCTCTGCTCAGAAGATCTGGGACATCTTGACCAGTTTGTGCTACTTTTTTTTTCTTACTGACAGAGCAAGCCAGCCATGACCCATTAGGCTGACCAGGAAAACAAGTTTTTGTGACTGCAATACCAGTGTGACTCCAGAAGGGGAATATCTAGAATGTATCTATTGCATATCATATATTCAATGCATCTACTGTTACTTAACTGCCAAGCCTCCCAGCCCCTCACAGAATCACAGAACAGTCTGAATGGAAAGGCACCCAGAAGGATCATCAAGTCCAACTCTTAAGTGAATGGCCCATATGGGGATCAAACCTGCAGCCTTGTTGTTGTTAGCACCAGGCTCTGACCAACTGAGCCAATCTCAGGGGACAGTTCTTCATGTCTGCAGCACGCACAGCTACTGGAGTGACATTCTGAGTTGATGGGTTAAGATTTCAGTGCTGTGTATACAGTGAAGTGGAAGCTAATCTGCCTGCATAATTCCTATATGTCACCCCTGGTTTATAAAGAATAAAGGTAATGTGACTATCTTTTAATTTAAAATATGATAATGTACCATTTAGCTTCTTCTGCTGTCCAGTGAAAGATGGGTCAAAATTTTGTCTGAGTGCTCAGACATGTGCTGTTGAAAGGCAGGACACAAAAAGTAGGAATAAAAGCGTGTACTAAAATGGTATGTCTATATGAAGCAAAAGGTTTTTTTTTTTAAATTGGACTACTCCTATAATACAGTGGCTGCGGTTATGCTATAATTAGAACATAATTACATTGTCTTTATAATTCTGGTTACTTGTAATTAACATTAATGCATATGAGGAAGTAAACTATGTATCTGAATTGCTTATTAGTACCCTGTTAGGACTGGAGCCTACAAACATATATGGAAGTTTACTCACCAAATATTTTCATTGGCTGCCACCGAATGACTTGTGACTAACACTATGAATGGTTGTTTGTAGGCAGCAGCCCTTAGATTCTAACTGAAATTAACATGAAGTTAACTGCACTAACCACTTTGGATTTACCTGCTGCAATTAGCCTGAAGTTACACTTTGATTTTTTAAAAAAATTTATTTATAGTAGGCATGAAAACAATTGGTTCTGCTAAAGTGTTAGTGCTCCAACCGTGTGGAAAATAGTAACCATAATGCAAGTAAAGTGGAATTCCAACCAGTTCAAACTGTGCCATAGAGTGGATCGAGCATTTTTTTGGTAGATATACTTGTTTGTAACTGAAATTTGGCCCAGAACTTCCTAGTTCCAGAAGCTAACTATTTTTAAAATAGCTACTAGCAATAGCAAGAGCTGTGCATCCTCCATACAAGGCAAGACGCAGCATTTTCAACCTTTCTGTAGGAAGTGGTAGGTAGCAGGGCCCCTTTCTATCCTGACATTCCTAAAGGGAATGTAAGTAGATGATCATATTTGTAGTAAGATGTCTCGCACAGATAGCTGGAGCTTTTAAAAGGCTCAGGAGGGGAAAAAAAAATACTGGTCTCTAAAAACAAGACTACTTTTTCCTTCTCTTTAAAGTCTTAAATGTTGTTGTACAGAGAAGGAAGAGGGCTTAATCTTGCATGACACATGGAGAAGGAGGAAGTTTGTGCAGAAGCATGTAGCATCTGAGTTAAAAAAATTCACAGCCAAATGCCATCCATTTCCAGCCTTTCTGCTCGTCCCCAATATATATATAGTAACCTCATGATGAATGAGTATCAGAAATAGGTTTTTATAGATTAGATGCATGATAGACTGCAGTGCTTCTGAGAGTCTATTGTGGCAATGACCATTGAACTAAAGAGAATTTACATGACCAATCATTAGAATCGATCCAGTCTGTATTATAGATAGTCCCTAAATACATATCAATGTGACAAATGGAAACAGCTGTATTGTACAGGCCAGTAAGTTGTAATCCAAGGAGATCATAAATACTTATTGACACATACACTGCTCAAAATGAACCATGATTTAATGAACTAGAAGTGGGATTTTTGATGCTGTTAAAAATACTGTATTCTGCTAATTAGAGATCCCATTAGGTAACTTGCGAAGTTATTTTGTAGGCAGAAAAGGCTTCTTAATGAGTAAAGTCCTGTCTCACATACGGCCAGTATTGTGGTTATATACACAGAACGGTCAGGCAGAAGTGAAGCTAAAGGAAGCCTTTACAGTAATTTCTTCCTTACAGCATGAGCATTTATCAGGTGTGGCATTTATTGTGTCTTTGTCTCCCCTATGGAAAGATGCTGAGAATAGGGGGCATCACTAACACAGAAGCACCATGGGAAATTTCTGGTGTAAGTAAGAGATAGTTGGCATCCCAGGGCGCTCCTGAGTTTTGCCTCTCAGTTTTCTCAGGGGAATTCCCTTTTTATTTTAAGGGTGGAGAGGGCAGGGGGGGTATTATGAACTTACTTACAGCAGCCCTATTTGGTAGACTGAGCAGAGGAATGGAGATTGTGGCACTGGTTATACACACTAAATCAGGTTGTCCTAGATGTCAAAAGTCCTCTCCTCTCAGTGTTATTTTTATCTCAAGGCATTTATCACATAGACATTATGCTACCAGGAGATACTGATTATTGATATTGATTACAATTAGTGTTACCTGTTACCAGTGACACAGAAATTTACACTAGATATGGTGGCAACTTCTTGGGTCCAGTGGGAGATATTTAGTCACTTAAATCTTGGTACATGTTAGCATTTCAGATGCCTTGGGTATCTAAGACACCTTCCTGGGACTAGCAGAACCTTCATGAGACCTTTTCCTTCTCGAGTAGCAGCTGCAATTCAGCAGGGAAACTGACCCATTTTTCCTGCTTTTTAGGAACCAGCCTTTGGCAAATGAATCCCATCTTACATTTCAAGTCCATAGCCCTGAGGGGTGGCCGGAACTGTCGAAGTGACTTCCAAAACACTTTTATTGTGAAGGAACAGCTGACTACCTTTCGTTTGCAGCAGTTGCTCAGTAATCACAGCCAGTGCTCTTCATTCGTTGGCACTGAAAGAACCAAAGAGTTTCCTGCAATGAAAAGCAGCACCCTGCTCAGGTGTTTGTCTCTGCATGAGAAGGAGAAGGTTGCAGGCAGGGTTTATTAAACCAAGACAGGTGAACCTACAGGAAGGGTGAAATTTGAGGATCTCATTCTCCATTGTGTCATCATCATTTTTACAACTACAAAGGAAATATCAAATGCTGAATCCCAATGAGTCTGGTAGCATTTTGTCTCCACTATGCACAGATGCAGAGCAAGACAGAAATGGTCCCAAAGTCTGAATTTCTAGCCTGCTTGATTTGTCACAGTTTTAATTCCCTAACACAAGCCATGTTTTGTTTGGTGAAAAGAGATCTTAGGTTTAAAAGTACATTAAAATGCAAAAAGTTTATATTTTTTTAAGTCAGAAAACAAAGAGCATTTGTAGACAGAATTTTTTGTTTGTCCAAGCTTTCCACCGTAACAGAATAGACAGGGTACTTCCTCTTCTTTCCTAAAACCAATAGGCTTTAGCAAGCAGTTCTTCCTACAAAGAGTTAATTGAAGCAAATAAAGTTCTTACATTGTTAATAATCCTCCCAATTTGATCTTGTTCTTTTTCCCCCTCAAGCAGTAAGAGGATAAGTGCGAGTGATAGCCAGATTTATAAATTATTTCTTGCGAGCTGAATGCTTTAAAAGGGAATATAAAAATCTGCTATGTGTCAGGCGATCCATGGAGGCATTAGCAAGCGTGGCTGATTCTCAGTCCCCTGAAAGCAGGAGTGATAATTTGTAAATCTAGGAACTGTACGTGGAGAATGGTAATTTGTCATTAGTAAGATTAACATGATCAAGGGAATAGAATAGATTATTTACATATAAAATACAAAAGATCATTGACGCAGCAGTGATGAATAAATACATTTTGATAAAATTAAGTCAATATTTTTGGTAGTCAATACGTAAGTTTTTGGCTGTCATATAACATTGCAGCTTATGTTTTATGCTGTATAAAATGTACGGTTTATTTGAGAATGGTTACATAGATGAAGTTTTTTGCCTGGGCTTCTTTGTTTAATCTACCTGTAGAGCAATCCTTTTGAAACACTGTGCATTTAGCTACAAATTAGTTTTCTTAGTTCCTTTAGAATGAAATGCCACTTAAAATGTAGAATAGCTATGCACTCAAACACTATTTAAAGGGACATGACATTTTTATTACTGCAGTTTCATATTCCAGTTAATTTTTTTTTGTTCAAATAGATTTTCCTTCTTGCAGAGAGAAACTATCAAAAATAATTTAATACATTTTGATCATGTTTTCAATGCAGAGTGAATTACAGTTGCTGACATGGTTCATTTACTTACACAAACTGTTCTCGCGTTCATACTGTTGCTCAAAAATTCAACACTATCAGGTAAAAAAAAAATTGAATGAAGATAGGAAGCCATTATCCTGACCACTAAGTAATGGAGAACGAGATATCAATTGGCAAGTTGTTAACTCTGATTTTCAAACACACCATTTGCAATGACTTGTAACTACCTACAATAAGTGGATATAAGCTCTTTTTTTTTTTTTTAATTTTCTGAAAGCTTCAGCAAACTATGCTATCATAGTGTTTAAAGAATTTAAAGCAAATTACTTAAGGAATATTGCTCAAAGCAAATGCTCTGCAAGGCAGTAAGTGACTTTTGTGGGTGACTGAGCACTGAAGCAAAGTTATGAAGTTTGCTAATGTAGACACTGTTTATTTGCAGGAAGATTCCTTTGCCACAGATGTTCTCAACAAAACCAGTTCTTGATCTTGCTGACATGAATATGTGCAATGCTACACGTGTGTAGACCCAGGGAACTCAGTGGGATTGCTCATGTGCATAAAATTACTTCTGCGCCTGCATGTACAAGGCTCAGGGCATTGGAGAGATTTAATCATTAAAAGGTGAAACAGAGGCATTTTTGTTATACTTTGTTATACTGTGAAAAATCACAAGTCAGTCTTAGTTACAGAATTGCTTTTCTCACAGACCAGGATATCCAAAAAAATAAAACAAACCAGAAAACAACATTGTTTTATGGCATTATAAGCTTTGAACATTCTCTGCCGTAGGTTGCTCAGACTTCCATTGACATCATGAGGGGGCTGTGTTTAGATGAATAATTTTTTTGGCAAGGGCAAACAAATGAATAAATGCTCAAGGGAGATCTAAGCTAAAAGAGGAGGAGACCAGAAATTCAGGACTCATACATGTAAGGTTACTATGACTTTACATATAACCACAGTACTTTGCTCAGTTACATGGTTTTGCTTGTAATTAGAACAACCAATTTGCAAATGCAAACCTGCAATAAGCACCCATTTGCCAACCCAACTGCTGGCCACAGAGGGCCCAAAATGGCTCCTTTTGCATGAATACAGAGAAATAAATTGAAAGGAAATGGATGGATGGATACATGCATGCATGCATGGACAGGAAAACATAAGTAATACCAAGTGTCTGAACAACCACCCCATAGAACACAGCTTAGTAAAGGAGTATGAAAGAAAAAGAGGTAATTTTCTATTATAAACTTTCAGTAGGGGAGGCTTGACCACAAGGCTATTTCTCCCGTCGTTGTCCAAAATGAAACTTACGGTCTTTAGTGGTCAGACTGACCGCTAAAGTAACAAGTAACTCCACAGAGACTGCAGATACCGCTGAGCTTCAGAGTCATGACTTAAAATAATTCTGGATTGCAAAGGCCTCATAGTTCCTTAATAGGAAAAAAATGACTGGATTTATGCTCCTGTTATTTCCTCTCCATTTTGAAACCTAGATGAAGGCTAGAATTTTCAGATAAAACAAAGGTTTGTGAAAGATGTTTGACATCTGAGGTCTGTATTTGTTGCCCCTAAGCTTAGGCATTTATCCAGGGAAAGAATTTAGAATCACTGTTACCCAAAATTGACCATATAATCAACATGGAAAATGAGATCTCTCCATTAATTGTTTATACAATTAATCATAGGGCAACTGTTTGTACCAGTTACATACCTAGTGGAGAGACCTAATATTACTTGGATTAAATTTGAGCTTTAAGTGCCTTTGAAATATACAAGCATGGTTTTCACCCTGAAATTAATGTCCTATAAAATTTCTAACAAGATCTACAGCAATCTAGCTTACAGAGATATGGATCTGTAGATACCCTTCAAACAAAACATCTAAAGAGTTAGTTTAATAGGATATTTATTGTGTGCTATGATTATTAAAACAGTATTCTGGGGGGAGCTTAATACCTGTGTAAGAATGGTAGTATGAAACACAAAAGATACCGATCTTATGTTTTCTTACTAAACCAGTAAATATTGGTAATCATTTAATACATCCTTCAAAGCTTTACTTTATATTATTTGAGTTTTTACACTGGAGAAGCAAAGGAGTTAAAATAGTGCAATTTTCACTTTAGCCAATCTCATTACTTAAAATTATGCCATCATGCATAACAACTGGCCATGCCCTCCTAAATGGGGTAAGAATTTCAACATAAAAATTAGAGACAAAATAAAAGAGAAAAATGCCAGTTTCTAATATGAGTTTTGGGCATTAAAACTCTTTGCAAGAAAAGTGATGGCAGCAGCTGCTTCTTGAGTAGCTCCACGGACTGTTAGAGGCAACCATTTTCATGAATCCCTTCACAAAACAGTTCTAAAATATGTCTTTAATATATCAATAAAGAAACCTATAAAATATTTCTAAATCAGACTGACAATGGTTTTGTATCTGATGGTTAAAAAGTACACTGTTTTACTTTGATATTATTGGAGTAGTGGGTCTTAGGAGGCTTAGCCTGAACTTTTTGGAATTCTCACTTTAGGAAGAGTTTCATGTGTTCAACCTTTACTTGAACAAGGAAGACAAAGTTGTTCAAATTCTAGAAAATTATTTGAAAGATATTCCATTTGCTCTGCCTCTGTTAGTAGGGATGGAAAGAAAGAGGGAGCCTCTCAGCACCATGGAGGACACACTGTAAATGTACTCTATGCAAAGCTACACTAGTCTACCACGTCTTTTAGAAAACTGAGCCTGAGGCTCTAGCAAATCTCATGGTGAGAACTGTGCAGAACTGTGGTGCTCTGCATTCTTGGGAGAGGTAAATACTCTGCAGCAAGGCACATCTACACCCTTCCCTTTGCTGTGCTTCCAGGATTCCTGGCCTTCCCTGTAGGCCCTGAGCTAAGACCCCATAGAGCCCTCACTGCAGAGTTATGCAAACATGGACTTTGTGAGTCTCAAGAACTCTGCAGGAAGTGAATTTGGCATACAGTGGATCATATGAAACTTTCCTCTGGCTTCAGAGGAAGATGGAATTTTGCTTTCTGTTTTGTATTTAAACAGACTCAAAATCTCAACTGTTGGACCTTCTCAGTTCCACCTGGCTCATGTCAAATCCATGTAATACCCCAAGTTTTATATGGTTTAGGAAAAAAACCCATAAATCGAATCAGAATGACTTGAAAGGCTGAACTTCAGTGAACTTTAGGACAAACTGGAGCTGAGCTACAAGCTTCTATGAAATCTGAAACCAAGCAGATTTTGCCTGGCTTCTTTTGAGGTTCATGAATTTTGAAAAGACCTATAGCATTGCCAGTATTTATCATGAAACTTGCCCTAACTGGTGTTTTCATTAAGGCCTCTCTTCTTGAAATGAAGTGACCATGTGAAAATCTCATCTTTCATTTAAAAGAGAGCAGAAGTTTTCAATCCCTGTGGTTGTGGCAAGAATCTTGAACATATGCCCAAGCGCACGAACAGTTCAAAACCAAAGGTGACTCCAGAGACTCCAGCATGCATGGTATTATTTTAAACTCACAATTTTAGGATCTAAGCTAATAGCTTTTGAGCATGAAATCTAGCCCACTATCTGCAACTCTACATTCTATCTAGAGGACATTAAGGGTTTTTATTCCTTCTCTTATTGTTATGGTACTTTAGAAGACAACTTCAAAGCATTCAGGTATGGGCAAGTCTGGCTCCAGATCTGACAGCTGTGGCAATGTCTCTCTGCTGAAACCCTGCATCCCTGTGTACCTGGGTTTTGTGTAACCAGCGAGACAAAATCCAGAGAGATACTTAAGTTCTAACTCAGCCCCATGTTTAGTAACCTAATTCCTTCCAACCTCCAAGTTTATTTTAACAGCACCATTTTCCTTTGAAGGCTGTAGGTAATTCACTCCTCTTTAACAATGTACAGATGGTTTCTGGAAAAGCCCCTTTGTTCCTTCAAATCAGTAACACAAAAAGGCTTACTGATTATGCCCACGTAGGGCACTGTGTTGTGCTTTTCATTTATTGGTTGATTCTGCCATTTATTTTGGCTTAGGCTTCTTTTGGACACGTTAAAGACTTTTCTTGCTCACGCTCAGAGAAAGAGTTTGTTTGATGTCAAAGCCGGGGAATTTCCTTGGTATCAGAGAGTCTTACAATTTTACATTAAATACATTTCATGGACCAAAAATCCACCTAAATGGACCACACATCTTTCCTGAATTTAGCTCAAAGACATTCTAAGTGCTTCTGAAAATTCAATCTCATAGTAAACGTTTAAGACAGCAAGAATGATAGTCACAATACAGAATATTTTCGTATGGCATTAGCATAAAAATGTTTTAGTTGGGAATTTTAGTCATGTTTTCATGTTATTTATTTTGGGAGAGAGAATAATGCTTATAGCTGGGAATTAGCTTCCTTTTCTGAATTAAGCTAAACTAGTTATCAGAAAGGCTAACAGAACCAAAGGTCCAGTAACTTGATGTTTTGTTGTAAAATAGCAATTCAATTATTTAGGAACTGTAAAACTCTGATACCATTATGGAACAAGATCCCCTTGTACTGACAAAGGTGGCAAAATTATACTTTCAGATGTGGTATTTGCTGAAGGTAATAGCCATTCTTTTTAATTTCATATTGTATAAAATTTTATCTTTTCTGGAGGCTTATTTTAAGAGCTTAATAGGGCTATCTAGTCTGCAGTTCAGATGTAAAAATATCAGTTGTGTTTGCCATGTAGCAATGACACTGCAGATGTCCAGCAAAGGTACACTTTGGTTAACAATCATGTGAAACCGATGCTTCAACTGGCAACTAGTTTGTGAAGACACCCCTCAAAGCCTACCATGCAAATAAAATCTTGTAAATCTATAAATAAGTAAATTGAAGCTTTTTCAGATAAAATATAATTTCTCTTTCCATTTTTTCCTGCTATATGGCTATAGCTGGAAGTAGTTGGGCAGTCAAGCTGGAAATATGGACTTCAAATTACTAGGGTTTATAAACAGTGACTTCGAGGGCAGCGATACACATTAATTTTCAGAGAAGCATTTCAAGTTCCATTAGTTTCAGTGAGAAATGTAGATAATCTGCACTTTGGAAAATCAGGTCAATACAGTATCGTAAAGACTACTTTGCACATAACACCTCTTTTTTGTATTCTGAAGCTTCGTAATACTGCAAGTTCTTCATCAGAAATGGCAAGAATGATCTTTTCTGTAAGCATTTACTTTTTTTCTATTTAATGTCTCTGAAAAAGCCTCAGGATGTTAAAACATACAAAGAAATAAATGTCTGTGTGGTATACACAGTTAAAATTGATCTCTTTATCTCTGTAAATCAGATATGGGGAGTAAGACACGAAAGACTGTACAAATGATTAAATTACAAACCTTTTCATCATCAAATATTTAATCATAAAGTATGATATAGACTTAAATGAAAACAAATTTTGCTAGGGTTATTGGGTATATGCTTTACGTAATGTTCCTATACTATTTTTCCTCCAGAATACAACATATGAGGTTGAAATACTGTATCTTGTGCAGATTAAAGACAAATTACATATAGATGAGGTTACATTTAATTACCTGAAATAGCTTTGTATGTTGAGTGGAAACCACAGTTTTCATCAACACCATATTAATTACTGCTGCCGAAAGCTGTAATTGACTACTGTGTTTTTCAGCTCATGAGTCAATGGTGACTAAATGTTTACTTTACTGCTCCTAATTGCCTAAAACGAAGCACTCGTTTTTCCCTGGAAAATCTGTGGTCTAAGTTTTGCTCTTGTTTTCATGCACATAACCCCACAATCATTTACATGTATAGCTGAAAGCACAGTTGGCTTCAAAATTCTGGGCAAAAATGGTTAAGTGAGGGGCTCTAATTCTCTTCACATCCAATATGGAAAAAAAGGAAATGCTGTGTCAATACTGTCCTACTTCTGGCTTCGTTCTTCCATATGGCCCCACAGAAGACCTGAACTTGCATTTAGAACAGGGTGTCTACAGACCTCATTTGACCTTGTGTCAGCTGAATTCAAGATCCCCTGTGGTAAAAGCACAAGCTCATCTCAGTTGTACCAAGCATGTAAGGGAATATGGTATACAGGAAGGTGATTGGGACTACCATCAGGATTTTCTGCCACAGGAATTGCTTTGGAGACACAAAAACAGTGAAAAAGGACCAGACATGAAACCAGATGCTACGAACTCACAGGGATTAGACTTTTCTCCACCTTTACAGATTTCTCACAAGACCAAGCAGAAGCAGTGTGGTTCCCAGGAGAAGGTGTATAGAACTAAGAAACACTTCTGCTACAGGGAATTTGAGAAATTGTGGAATTACTAGCCTTGAAATTGCATAATCTCTCCATTCAGAATCCACACTTCATCTTGTGGAGAGGATAGAAATAATGCAGAAGATGGAGTAGAAAGTAAGAGGAAAGAAGTGGCCAACCTACTCTGGAAAATCAAAGATTAACTGTAGGGTAACAGAAGAGAAGGAATTATCTTTTTCAAAAAAGGCAAAAAATAGGTATGGAGAAAAAAGAAAGGAGAGAGTAGTTCAAAAAGCTGGAGATCACTGCCCCTCTCCTTCCATTCTGTCTTTTGCTGACAGTGACAGTGACTACTGTCCTGGTAGGAAATGCTCTCCTGTAGGAACGCCACCATCAGAGTCCAGGTTGCTCTCAGCTTCACATGATTTGGGGAAACTGCTGATTTTCAGAAGCTTTGGCATCTCTGTCAAGAGAATGACAACTGATTTTTCTTTTATATTATTCCATTTCACAAGCCTTCGCAAAAACCTGGTAGGATTCTTTACACTTCTGGAATGATTATTTTGAGTTTGGAGGGAACCAATCCTAGATTTCAGCAAAATTCTATCCCCGTTATAGTCAATGAAAAGATTTTTATCACAAGGTCACTTGGATCATTGGGCAATCTGATGAATACTACTAGACTTTTCAATATTAGCAGTAGTCACTGAGTTATGTGGACTAAGATGCTCCTCAGGCATAAGGCCTGGGACAAATGGGCATTATGGACATATTTCTACTATTTCCTTTGTATTGACTACCAGTCTGTCAAAAATGTCATGCATTCCCAAGAGAAGCCCACCTGCCCATTGCTAACAAAGTGGGTGAGACATAGGTTTTGTACCCATACTTGAGAACACAATGAAAGGCGTAGCTGAATGGAGAAAGAGTTTTGTGCCATCTAGGAAACTGCTGCAGTGCTGAACCACCATGACAAAGACTTGACAAACAACTCGGGTTTAAAGAAAACAAACCTGTTAAATGAGGTGAGTGTCACTAAACCTTTCTGGAGTTTAAATAAATCACTTTTACTGGGCTTTTGGCAAATGTGTGTGTATCTGTCGGACACAAAAATAATTGTATTGTTGTATATGCTTTTAAAATTATTTTTTAGGTGATTTTTATTATTTTTAGGTGATACCAGTCAGACTACGTTGGCAGTAATGAAAGCTTTCCACAGCCTTGCAAACTTTAACCTCTGGCACAGATTTCATTCATATTACCAAGTTCTCATTCTTTTTATTCACTATTTTTAAAGTGTCTTGTATCATCAAGGTTTTTCTCCCACTAATGGCAATGATGTTTCTTTTCTGGGATCTGTGTACAGCCACTGTCTTCATCTTTTTGTTGCAGAAACCAGTCTGTGTTTAGACATGATTTTTGTTCTTGCTTCAGATCTCTAGACATTTTCATAATGATCCTTAACATCCTGTTGACACTTCTTTCTTTGCCTTTCTGGCTCTATATTTTGACAGTTATTCCACAGGAAAATAAAATATCTTTATTTTGTAGTGGTGAATTTATGATACACCTGCACAGTTCCACCTTGGAGCTGGAATGTAATGTCAACAAAGCTTGTCTGGCAGTACATGAATTCTCCATGGGCCTTCTTTTCATTGGAGGCTCTACTAGAAGAGGGATGGATATACATGGAGATGTTGCTGTCCAAAATTCGTACACACAGAGACACATACAGAGACATTTGTTGCTGCTGTCATCTCCAGATGGGGACTACTGATTCACTGATTTTCAGTAATTGCAGGACTTTCCTTATCAGTATACTAGATTAGCTTGAGAAAAATGGAAACATGAAAATTTATTTCTATTTATATAGTTGCTGCCACCTTACACACACACATGAATGCAGCCATGTCTATATTGGATCATCTGTTTTTCAGAAGTCTACACTAAAAGAAAAGAGCAGTTTCAAAATAAGAGTATCATAGGAAAAAATATAGGCATGAACTCAAACCAAGAAAAGAAGACTGGGTGAAGAATATTGTGTGTTTTAGTGTCAAAACATTCCCTGAATTTTGATGAAATATGTAGGAAATAGATACCAAAATACCAGAGAGACCTAAATGCCAGTTCCCTTAGCTTCCAATTTCTTCCTCTAGTTGGCGCAATAGAAATTTAGATGGTTGCTTATGAGCATCCGTATTGTGAAACGAGGCTCTGCTTTTTGGGGGAAGGAGAAGCTGTATTGTATTAGATCAAGAATTTTAAACAGAATCACTATGATGTGACTCTTCATCAGTTCACAATGAGATCAGCTGGCCTTCTCACCTTCCTTCAACTTCATCAGAATGGCAATATATGACTTACCACATGAAAGCTGCATTCTGTGCCAAGTAAATTAAATTCTTATAATAAGAAGCAGAGTGGTCCAGTGGTCGAAAAGTAGGGCTGGCAGCCAGCAACTCCTAAATTTTAATCCCAGTGCAAGTTAGTGAATAACTTCAGGCAAGTTACTTAACCTCCTAGTTTCCACCTCATAAAATTGTAATAATAAAAGTGTTTTTCTGAAGACCAATTAGTTAATGCTTGTTCTGCATCTGAAGAGAAAAATGCAAAGTGCCATGGAGGTACTGAGCCTAATTAATTCTTAAACTTTAATCATATCAAAGCCTCATCATGATTACCCCAGTTAAGTAAACTGGTAAGATTATCAAAAGTATAGAGCCAAAACATCTAACACTTTCAATTCATAGGATCTGTAAGGGACCTGCCATCCATGTTGACCCAAGGGCGATGTGCAACAAGTTGAAAAGCCAGCCCATGGCTCCCCATGGGATGTGCTGGTGTCTGACAGCTCCAGCTCTGCTTCCACCCCCTTGTACAGGCTGCTACACCATGATTTGAGCATTTTGAGAGCAAAAGGGTGCTGCTGCAAACCAAACATCCAGATGGCACTGAAGCGTGAGGCTACTGTTTAGATCTCACATTTTGTTTAGGTTGGATCACTGTTTGAGGAGGATGAAAAGCAAAAGCTATTCTTTCCAAGGCTCTAAACTCAACTGATGCCCACTTAAATAGTTCCAGATCTGCTTTGTATAGACAGAAACATAGGAGTAATTTAAGTGTTTTGAGAGAAATATCCTCTTCTTCCCAAGCCTCCTCTCTGTTGGAGACCTGCCATCACAAACATGGAGGACATGCAGATCTGAAGATCCGTAATTTATGGAAGAGCGTGGAATATCAGGCAGATCAAACGTCTGGTGGAGTGGCTGTTGTCAAGCCCTCAAATGTTTAACTGATTGCACTTGTCAAAGAGCTCTAGCATAGATCTGAGGGGAGAGTTTGGCCCTTAGTGTTGCTGGTTTTCATCCCATGATTTCCAGAGTGTTCTTTGTGCCTTGTTTACTGCAGAATATGATTAGATTTTAATTTAACAGGCGAGGAATGTGTCTTTCATGTGGCAAGTCAGAAGGGCCTCAGAGCTTTATAGTGGGGATGGGGGGATGGGGCTGGCACTCATTGTGAAGCAGTGGAGAGTCCTGCTATATTGCTCATCTTAAGATGCTGTTTATAAATAGGTCCCACTTGTCTGGGGCATAATGATTTCAATCATTTGTGCTGTATAAATAAACAGGGCATTGTGAGCTTACTTGTTCAGGAATTGTCCCTGGCTTTAGTTTTGGCCACAGACTCCCAGAAGCCTGCAATCAATCTAAGCTGGAGAATGAAAGGAACAGTCCATTTGTGATCCGAAGCCACCAGGGGAGAAGGGAGGGCCAGTGGGTCTGGAGGGGGAAGCAGGAGAGTGGGAAAGCAGGATTTGCCATGGGGTCCTGGGGAAGGACAGCCTGGGAGAGCCTCTGGCCAGCCTGCTGTAAGCACGAGGCTGGCCAAGGCTAACGGGATGCAAAATGGGCTCTTCAAGGTCTGGTGGGATATGGGCAGTCTGCAGGGAAGGAGGCTGCTCCCACCCAATGTGGTGTGAGGCACTAGAGGGCAAGTAAGGACAGTGGCATGTCCTGTCTGGGAGGCACTGAGTGTGCCAACCATGAGGTAAAATGGAAAGGGCAGCACTGACTCACTGCAGGCTGTGCCCATCCACCCTGAGCTCCATTGGCTTCCACGGGTTCCTCCACACGCACGAACTACTCAGCCAAGCTCCCCTCTCAGTACCTCGGCCTTGCAGCCTAGTTTTTGTCCCTTCTAGTTTTGGACCCGTAGACTTCCATTAGAAGTAAGGCTTGACTTAGGAAACATATAAGAGTTTTCCTTGATGAGATTTCCTTGACAGTAAATACTTTGCAGGTTTCTGCTGATGGACAATGTGCTTTTATTTTCTTATGCAGCATTGAAGATGTGCAATTCATTTAGTAGCCCTGTCAGCAAATCCTGCCCCTCCCGTGTAAGCATTGCATATCTGGGGAGGAGCTGCAGTAGTCCCATTTTCAGAGCTGCTTATGAGGAGAGAGACATGAGGTTCTCCTGAATTTACCAGTCCTTTCCTAAAGTTTGGGCTTTTTGTACCTCCAGTCATTGAGTCAACTTCCCACAGACTTTGGTATCTGCCTGTTTGCCTGACACCTTGACTATCACCTTCTTGTCTTATTTAAACATCCTCTGCAGCACGACAGAGAAGGAATGGAGAGGACCCAGCAGAGCATGGAACTCCAGTCCTCACACATCCTCCCATTCTCATTCCTTAAAGTCCTACATGGCCCTTCCGTGTTGATATCACATCCCTGTCAAAATCAGTGGGATGAACCTAGCAATTAAGAAAAGTAGAAAAATAACTTATTTTTTTGAGGAAACAAGTAAAAATTGTTCTAAGACCAGCCAGGAAGCTAGAATTGATGTAATCTGGTCTATATAGTTATCATGTCTAGCAGACGAAGTTTAATAACTGATTAAGAATTCATTAGAAAATATTACTTCAA
The DNA here is from genome assembly GCA_013397775.1 of Eulacestoma nigropectus. Lineage (NCBI taxonomy): Eukaryota > Metazoa > Chordata > Aves > Passeriformes > Eulacestoma > Eulacestoma nigropectus. Next base: position 2,172,305 of record VZTE01003815.1, read on the forward strand.
CTTCCTGATATAAAAGTAAAAATCCTCACAACTAAGTGAAATTTTCTTAGTAGTTTCCCCAAGTACCTAGAAACTAGAAGAAAAGCACATAATAAGTAGAAACAAAACCTTGTTTTTGAAAATTCCAGGTATATCAATCTTCAATTTACCTTCCAAATTCTGTGTACTTTATATTTGCGAATATGATCTTCTTTCTTTCCCCTTTTAACTCTGTTCAGAAAATATTAAATTTGAATTCCTGTCTTGTCAAGGATGAACCTCTAAATACTTCATTTGTATTGGTATGTCTTAAGATTCACTTTTGTCCCGAATACTGTTGCTTGGAAGGTTAATGAATTATACCTAAAAGGTTGTAATTTGGAAAATTTTGTTTTAAATTATCAAAATTAAAGAAAAGGTTCCTTTTTTTATGTGTATATATAATTATTTCACTTTCCATTTAACAATCTAGCTTTCATTTTCATTATCAGAATCATAAAAAATGATTGAAGTGATGGTTTCTTTTTAACATGCAAACTGTTTCGTGCCAGAAGTTCTGAGAAATTAGATTTGCTTTTTCTATTTGCAGGTATAAAAGGAATTAAGTCTGCTTATTTTATTTATTTTTTTTTTTTCTGTTTTTTCCAACTCCATTTTATTCTACTTTTCAAATGTTTCCTCTGCTGTTTACAAGTGAGGAAGAAAATCACTACAATTATTTTTACTGAAACAAATAGAGGGAGTGAAGAAGTTCAGATGAAAAGTTATATTTGTAAAGGCAGAATAGAAAAGCAATTCACATTAATTCAAAGCAGAGTCTCTTTATTGGATTATAGGCTGATTGTGTTTACAAATACACTGCCAAGAGGGTTTTAATTTTGGGGCAATTTCATTGTTCATAGATATATATCTATATATAGATATATATCTATGAAATTATGTGGTTATGTGTTTTAAATGAGATACAGCTCCTTACTGCTTAATGTAATATATGCTTCCACTTTATGACATAGCGCAAAAGCAGAGCAATTTCAGAACAAGTTAGTTGAAATATCATCATAAATGAAAGATGTAAACAACGTTACATTTATAGACACAGTTTAAATTCGAATTCATTGGAACTTGGCGATCTCTTTATTTAACATGGATGGACTTTATTATGAAAGTACAATCAAGCCATAATACTACCCCTTTGATTTCAGGCTTTTCAGCATTTACTACAGCAAGGTAAACACAAGAGTTTACATCCTCAGGCAGACCACAGCTCCATCTAGTTCAATATGCTTTCTCAAAGAGGTGTCAGTAGTACATGTCCAGAGGAAAATATAGGAAAACTAGTAAATCTAGAATGCATTTTCTCCCAGTCTCTACCTTCCCATGTGGTTATTTTCTCTCAGTCTACCCTCTGTCGTGAATGAGTTTTTTAATACCCTCCCATGTGGGTATTACATGTATTAAAATGTGGGATTACCCGCATTTTACAGATTGATGATATGATGTAAGGAATGGTATCTGCAGCCTTCAAGCTTTAGTGTTGCAATAAAGACATCTGACCTGACTTTAAAGAAATCTGTGTGGTTGCTGGAAATGTCTATGGCACTGTTCCTCCCTACATAGTATTTTTTAAGTGGGTTTTATCCAGACTTGGAAAAACAAGCTTGTTTTGTTTAAATGACCATGTTTACCTTGAGCCAAGTTGCCCTCGACCAGCAAGCAGATTTCAGAGCAGGGTACGTATCCTTGGAGGAATTAGATCATTAAAAGCAATGATCCCCTGTAACTTAGTAAATTTTATCAAATGGTAAGAGAATAGACAGGTATAATAATCTTGGGCCTGCAGGAGAAATGAATTTGTTGAGAACTTTTACACACAGTATCCAAAGGCATTTAATGTGTTCATGGACTAGAGTAAAAACCCTGCATGTAAACATATTATTGGGATTGTTTAAAACCATACATGGACAAACCCATTCCCTAAACAAAGCTGAACTGAAATCTTGGGTCTGAATGCCTGTAACCCTATGATGGGGAAAAACATCAAATCCACACCTATGTTTTTCTTGTGTATATCTATTATTCTCATTAGTTCAAGTTTCACTGTTGAGAAAGTAAATTTTTTAAAAAGTTTCTACAGAGGCTATGATAAAATGGAATTGATACTATATAGAGGTCTTTTTTGTCTGGTTGTGCTATGGTCTTTGCTAATGTTTCCTATTATTTTTGATAATAAAAATAATAGTGGCTGACACAACCGTAAAGCTTCATCGACAAGGTAAGTTAAAAAATTATTGCAATTACTCTGTTTTCCACTTCTTTTGAACACTAAGTTTGAGAAGTGTTTATGCAGTTTCAGCATCTTTCCTACTTCTTCCTTCAAATCTAACTTGGCCACTTTTTGACCTCATAATCTGGTCATGCATGACATCACAATCTGTTGCCATGGAAAGCACTACACTATCAAACAAGTAAGATGGCCAAAGGTTGCCTTACAACCTTTGAAGAGAGATAGAGATTTCATAGGAAAAATCCATTAATACTTAAATATAGTGCAATGGGAAATATAATACTATCTTCACTCAAATCAATTACATAATTTTAAAAGGAACCACTCAAGTTGGCTGAGCTCTTCTCTCAGAATCCTCTATTTTCAGAGGTAATTTAAGTTTTATAAATATGTTTATATATATAAACAAACCACAAAATGTGCATGCTATGCTATCCACTGCAATCCAGTGAGTCTTTCTCTTTGCATTCAGATTGAAATGTGAGAGTTTGATACTTCTGCAACAATCCTAAATCTACCATAGGTTTCCTGAGTGATCTAAGTGCTCTGTAAAATGGTAGCCTTGCTGATGGCAAAGACTAAAATAAGTCAGTGCTTAAGAATATTTGTAATGCACGAAGCTGGGTTTAGGCTTCCAGCACTGTACCCCTTCAGAGGAAGTTGTGGGACATGACCAAAAATAAGTCAGTTCTGCAGTGAAGAAAAAGAGAGAAATGAGGCACCAAGAAGAGTCACACAAGGTCAGATTCACTGCTCCTTCTGCTGCCAGGGGATCAGATGGCTTGAAGCAATGATTTGTGCCTCTGGGACAGCTCCCACCTGCCTCCCTCACCTGTGTACCATGAACCTTGAAGCAGCTGCAACAGTGTGTCTGGTTTTCTCAGGCTGTGGTATAAACAAAATAGGTATCAGAGCCATGGCTGGATTTCCTTTCTGGAAATTTGCTGTCCAAGTTAGTTGCTTGTTTTGGTTATGCCTAGAGCTGATCCTGTATGCATAGCAATTACCCTTTATTATGCCTTTGAAATTAGGCAATGGTAGGATACAGCAGAAGTAACGCTGCTTTAATGGTTGAAAAGCTTTTATGGACCATAGGTGTGGCTGTTTGTTTGTGTTTATGTTCCTAATTTGTAGTTTGCAACCTCACTGAGGTACTAGACCTCAATGAGCACTGAGCCATAAAGAAAGGCTTTCTTTTCCATTTGTTGAAGTTCTATAACAAAAAAAAAAAAAAAAAAGGGGAAAATTCTTTAAAGAGAAAAAATACTTTCTCTTCTTTGATTTTTATCACACTCAGAATGGTTATCTTTGAACACTATCAAACAACATGCATCAGACCTGCAAATGGCTGACAGGATTTTCTTCAGGCTTTCAGAGAATTCTTCCTCATAGAGCATAAGAATGAGAAGATTTCAGCATCAAAGACTCAAAAAATTTAGGGCTGTCTGAAGGCAAAGTAATGTTACTGATTTTTTTTTTTTTTCCAGTAGCATTAAGGAAGCTGAGTTTATCAAGATTTACTCTGTTAGGCAACTGCCCTTTACATTCTAAATTACCAATCCCCTGTATTTTCTTCATGTAATCATTTGTGCAGTTGGTGTAACTAGACCCTGCCTGCTGTTGGCAAGGATGAAAAATATATCACTGCTTCTATCTCCAACGTAAATTATTCTTCAGGGAAGTGTGCCTCTGGGGAATATTTTCTTAGGATACCCATGAACAATGAGAGATTTTCCACAGGGAATGCCTACAGGGTAAAGTGTACTTCAAAGGGAGAGATCCAAGATGAAATGAGAGTCTTCAAAGGCCAGCTCCACTTCCCCTCTCAACAAGACAAATGACTTCAAAGGAGAACCCACCAAGGTTGTAAATAACTTCTCCCCATAATACAAAAACTTTATTGAAGGCAAGTTCTCTCAGTAATGCGATATTTTTAAAGAAATCACCCAAAGCGAGGTGAGGTCTAAATGCTTCCAGTGACCACCAGTATAAAACTTTTCTATTCTTCAAGTAAATGTACGACCATCTAGAGATGTTAGGGAATTGAAATGCGCAATGTTCGTTTCCTTTGCACTTTATATAAAGTTATAGGAGGATTTAAAGCTTACTGGTCTGATGGCCTAAGGAACCATGAAAATCTAACAACAGCTCCAGGTACCCTAGGGACCATTTCTATCCAGTGCAGTTTTTCAAGTTAGTGACAGATACCAAAAGTCAGTAAGGGACTATTTTTACATAGGACATTGCATTTCACAGGAACTATCTGACTAAAGTGTCTCAGATTCAAAACTATATTCAAGCAATATCAACTTTTCTTTGATCTTTCACTAGATCGATATCTTACAGCAAGGCAGTGTCTTCAGGTATTCCTTTGTACAGAAAGTGAATGTAAAAGGCAATCAGAATCATAACATGATTGAATAATTCTGATCGGAAGGAGGTCTCTAGTCCAATGGCCTGCTCAAAGGAGGGCCATTGAACTCAGACCAGGTTTCTCAGGACTTTGTCCAGCTCATTCATGAAAACCTCGAGGGATGGAGCTGTGTTTCAATCTCTTTGTTGACTCTTTTTCATTCTGCTATGCCCTGCTGTGAAAAGCCTGGATCTGTCTTCCAACAACCTTCACAGTGGGATTAGTTCCCTCTTACATCATCCTTTCTCCAGGCTACACAGCAGCACTGGTAGAAGAAGAAGAAAACAGCAGCAGCAGAGACCCAAAATAACCCTTGTCATTAGCATTACAGAGAGTCCTAAGAGAAAAAAACAGCTACTGAACCCATTGCCAGTGAGACAAATGGTAGAGGAGGCCCAGCTAAAGAATCTCTCAGGGTAAAATCCAGCTAAATGTCATAATAAACCTGAAAATAATCCTTTGATCAAGCCACAGAAAGATAAATAAAATCATACTAATGTTTGTCTACCCCTAGAGATCTACTGTACAAGAAGTTAATGCTGACTTCACCAGATATATCATGGAGAAACAATCCCCTATTACTCACTACTCATAGCCACACACATATATGCACTCTAATGGAAAAGAGCCATACACAGTGGCACCAGACTATTGATATTTCTACCCTACTGTTTAAGTAATGCACAACATTTAATATGTCAAATGGCATGACCGTTAAAAAAACAACTAATTACTAGGTACTTTTCTCACAAATCAATGATGTCATTTAGAATTGGCCTGGACAAAACAATGAGTGTTGTATACATTAAGAGGCAATGCTGCACTTAATGCTGGAGGTCTGGAAGACTCTCAGAGGCTCTCCTTCTGTGGGCTTTAGCCTGGTTTGCTGAGGAAGAGAAATAATCATGATTGCACCATGTGCATGTGTGATCAGAACTTCAGTACATTTAGAACACGCTGGGTAAACTTAAGCAAGCACAGGAGACAAAGATCTCCAATACAGCAAGTTCTTTCAGATTTTATGAAAACTGATAGCTGTGCTGAGTGGAAAGAACTTAGTAACATTCTCGAGCCTCCCGGAGGAAAGAGCCACTGTGTGGGTCAACCACTGGCTGAGCTCAAAGAGTCCCCTCTGGATCTCCAGATCTAGCTACAGATTTGGAGATGTGTTCTGTGGCTCACATGAAGGAAATTGTTAATTGATTGACTCCAGTCTGCATACTCGTTCAGCTGAAAAAGTTCTGGCTGGAAAGACAATGCATTGTGATGCAGTAAATATCTGTCACAAATATTTGAATCCAAATATTGTCTATTTTTACAAAAGCTCATCAGTTCTCTGACACAATTAGCTTTTAATCCTTTGTGTGGCTCTTTATGAAATCATCCATAAAAATACCACTCCAGAGCCAAACTTCAAGTCCCTTCTTCCCTTCCCTAAATAGGAGGCTTGACTTTTGGAAGGAAAACTTCAGTGCAGTTTAATCATGAAGTTCTCCAAGTCTTGCTCTTAAATGCAACTGAACCATCAAACTGAAGTTTTCCCATAAATTGTGTGTGCCCACAAACTTGGTAACACAAACAGGTAAAGCAAAGCAGTTATGACTGAATACAAAACAGTTCTCATCAAGGGCTCCATTCTGATTTTAATGAGGTGTGTATGGTGTGTGCCCAATTCCAGCTGACAGTCCACCATGCAAGACTTTGCAAGGCGGACATGGCACTACCTACGTGTGCCTTTTTTGATACAATTTAATGAGAGAGGGTGATAAGCAAATATTAATCAGAAATAAGGAGACAGAACAAAAAAAACCATTAGGAATATGGCTGTTCTTCTTTAGTCATGTTCTCCCTGCTGGATTTTGCTGTGTGTCTAGAACAGAGTGTGGTCCTCAGGAAAAGGCATCCTTCACCAAATCCAAAATCTAAGACTAACTTGGGTTTTGGATTTGGCCATTAGGTCATAGTTCAAAAGGGAAATTTCACTATTAATAACTGTGAGCTCTCCTAGCACACCTTTGAATGATAAGTAAGCACTAACCTTAGCTGAACTTTCTGAAGTTCACCAATCAATAAATTCTGTGCATGTATAAAATATGTTCCATTTAAATATCATGCTGTCAAATCTTTGAGAAAATTCTTACTTGAATTATCAAGAAAGGGTTGGGTTTTTTATTTTTTGTCCAGCACAACATTTTATTTAGATAAGCAGGTTAAAACTGCTTTTTTTTCGGCACGGCTGGAATGACTATCATGAATCTTAATTTAGAAAGCACTTAACACTTACTGTTGTAATGAAACTAAATAATCAGAAGAACCAGAATTGATAATAATGGGTCAAGATACCTAAATTAGAATATGAGTAGCTTTATTGCTTATGGATTTCACTAAAATTTCATCTGCTGTTTACGGACATTAAATGAAACTATTGCTAATAAATAGAATGCTAAAAACTGAAAGCTTCACCTGAATTTTCTTTATGGCATGCATTCTAAAAATTGAAAAAAATTCACAGTAATAATAAGTAATAAATCTATGAGGAAACTTTGACTATTATGTTTTCATCATTACTCTCTCTCCTTTGAAGTTTTATACCCAAAAGCTACCTAACTAATCATCAGGTATTATTTTTCACTTTCAGACACTTATGAAAGACAGAAAATAAATGAAAGGAGCTCAAAAATGGAAATAACTACTGTTGAAATACCAGCAGTGAATTACCATTACAATTTATCCAGCAAGTTGAAAGCTGTGAAGTTACCTCAAAAAAACTTGTGGGTTTGCTGCAAAGGCCTCTGGCGAAAAAATGTATTTTGTGTAGTTTACTACAATATTGACCACATCCGGACAGACTTCATCTACTTGTGCACCTGCAATCAGCTGCAGCACGTCAGCACCAGCTTAGAGCACACAAGGTTCATCCTCCATGGGGCACCACTGTGAAAGTTCACACTCTCTGATGCTGGCATGTAGCATTCAGCTGGTCAGTTCGTAGCCTGACTGATGGATATAGGACCTGGGGCTGTATTTAAGAGAGCATCCCTGGCTGAAATCTCTAAGATTTTCCTTTCTGATAAAAGCCCTGTCGAGAGTTTCAAAGTGATAAAGAGGTTTTGCTACATGTTACTGGAACACAGAACACTTTGGCAGTGCTACAGTAGTTTTCTCTTGTAGAGCTCTGTGTGTGCTGTGCCCAGCACAGGCAGTCTACACAATCACAGGGGTGTGTATGTGTGGGACAGCAAGATCCCAGATTCTGGGCTTAGAGAATTCAGGCTGAGTGGGTTCTGAGCTGGTGATAACCTGATTACCAAGAAAAGAAAAGAATTTATGCTATGTAATGCATTTTCTGTTAGAATCCAAAAAGGTTTTTTTTGTTACAGCAGCAGAGTGACTGTCATGTGGCTGAACAGAGGTCATACACATCACTTACATACTGTTTAGAAATTATGTTTATTCCCTGCTGGTGCTCACTTTTTTTTCCTCAAAATAACTCCCTTGAAAATCAAACCTCCAAACTGGTTTTAAAAATAACAAGAGTGAATAATAATTAATGAATTTATTTATGCATTAATTTATATTTATTTTTAATTTCTTACCTTGTTTCTTCTGAATTTTGCACAGTAAATCAGTCATGTTTTCAAAATAATGAAAACAGATTCTCACCTAGTATCTTGACTAAACACAGCAAACTCCCAAGGAAAAATATAAAAATCTGACATTGCAGAACTTGTGATTGCTTGAGTGTGTGGGGGAAGCAAAAGGGGATTCAGACGGGCTGTGGGAATTACCATGTACTTCACAGTTTTAGTGTGCATATTACTTCTTTGGTACTGAAGTACTATAAGATGACCTTTACCACATGCAGGGGGAACAAAAGAAAAGTGTTTGTTTCTGGGAATTCATGTTGGGGCCAACTGTAATCAAAAAAAGCATACATGTGATATTTATAATGAAAAGCATATTTTAGTGACAAATAATATTTAGTGATGCCTAAGATGCACTAACAGAAAACTGTACCTATTACTGAGGTGCAGGTGAACCTATACGAGCATGGTAGTCTCTGAGTAGCAAATTCCTGCATTAAGTTCGGGAAGATGTGAAGGATACACCCAGATTAAATAATAGCATCTTTGTTCAATCATTTCCAATTCTAATTTGGCTGCAAGGCCGGGTCGGGTGAGAAAGCTATAAAATGTAAACCAGCAATGAAGAACCTCCAATGCCCCACCGTGGTCAGGATGGAGGAACCACAGATCATGGACACATTGCCAGGGCCCTCAGAGAAACATCTTGCCCATCTCAGCATGAAGGTATAAACCACCATGAACTGAAAGGCAGCCAAACATTTTGCAGTACTGTGGCTTATCCTTGGATTCTCCTCTCCACTTACAGGCCAAGCGCTATCCTATTTAGTTTCCAAAACCTCACATTATCAAAGCCCGAGGCTGTAGGGCTGCAGTGAATCCTGGGAAACTTGTTTCAGCAAATCTTAAGTCAAAAGCTGACCACATCTTGGACAGGAGAGAGCACTGCCTGGCTAACAGATGTAGTCCATGAATGTTGGCTGAGGTTTTGGTATAGCCATGTGTAATATCTGACATGTTCCTGTTTTCTGTTTCACAGAGTGTCTGTGAAACTGGAATATTTTGCGTGAAAGGTTTTGCCGTTCTTTTTTTTTTGTGTGTCTGAAAAATGTTTAGATCAATTTGAATGTTCATAGGAGTCGGTTTGTCTGTTCTAGAAGCAGGAAGGGAGATGAGAATTGCTAAGGTCTTGTGTCTAACTGGGATTTTTGTACCAGGTCCATCAGGTGACAGCATTTTACTTACACAGCTGAACTAAATGGAAGATGCTTGCTTTTTGCATAGATATGCATGCAAATATACCAAAGTATATTTCAGCAAACCTGTATCAACTGACTTGTATATACAAGTAAAAAAGATATCTCCTTCCATTTTTGATTTCTCTATTAATTTGCCTCAGTACAGCTTTCATTGTTTTGCAAAAATTATGTTTTCACAAAGAATCCTCAGATGCTTAACTTGAAGGATATAGGACCTGGCTACTGAATCAAAACTGTAGCATTCATATACTTCCCTAAATTGGTGAGTGAAGAAGGAGATTTGAGCAGGTATGGCTCAGTTCTATAATTTTTGTTTCCTAGAGATTAGTGTGGAGATGGCGATCAAGGAGTAGTAGTGTAAGTTTTTATTTATATAAAAAAACCCCAGACCTAAACTACAGGAGCTCTTCAGTGAAACGTGCTGGTAGCCAATAGATATGATTATGCAAGGTCCCAATCAACTCACCGAGAGGGCTTACAGTGGTTCCTGCACTCTGGGTTAAATGCACTGTAGTAATACCGACCAGATATCCTCAAGAGGTGAAAACAAGACAAAAATTTACTGGCAAACTTTAGAAAAATCAGGGAACTTTGGCAAAAGGTTTAGTATAACATCCAATCAACATAAAACACTTCTCACAGCATTAACTTGGTCCATCTTCCTTAGTAAACTTTAAACCCATTTGATCTTCAGTTACTCAAAACGTTCCAAGAAGAGGGAATTAGAAGAAAGACAGAAAAGATATAGAAAAACACAAATATAGTTACCAGGTCCTGGGTTCTAGCAGTACTCACACAGGAACTGCAAGATGAGGCAGGATTAAGAATAGTGCAGATCTCATGCTCAGCCTTAAACAGCCCTCAGCCTCCATGGGCCCTCCTCCTAGGTGGGGCTTCCAGCCATTTGGCCACTCAGGAGCTGGATTAGGGACTCAAGTTGATGGAGTGTGGGGCATTTCCTGAGGTTTGCCAATGATTGGCAGCTTTGCCAGGCTGGGACACTGGGTGTGGGGTAGGTCACTGCCTTGACAGAGCAAGGCATGACCTCAACACTCTCCCATATGTATCCCAAAATGTCTCAAGACATTAATCCTTCCAGGCTTTGACAACTTATTAATACAAGGCATACCCTTGAATGTTAACTGTGTGAGAGATTGGTTCTATTCCTACAACCAGGAAAAAAGGACAGGTATTGCTCTCAGTAATATCATACAATCTATGGTAAGCAAAGTCTGGATGCTAAACATTCAAAAATGCTCTGCCTCATAGTTTGTCAAACAATTCTCTGTGGTTTTTGAACACACTGCCTTGAAATCCAATAAAGGCATGATTTTCAGGGCACTACTGGAGTTGCATGGGTAAATCTAGATAAATTCCTTTGAGAATTAAATAGATCAGAGAAAATATGGTTTGCCTAAAAATTACATTTGCACTCTTCCTTTTGTGCTGGGATGGACCATGTTTTCCATAGAATAATGTTGTGGCCCCACATAAAAGTCATGAAGGACTGCAGACTAAGAGAGGTCAGCAAGGATGCTCAGAACTGTAACTAACTAGCTGGTGAGTGAACAGAGGATAACAAAGATGATTGAGGGACTGGAGCATCTCTCTTATGAGGAAAGGCTGAGGGAGCTGGGACTGTTCAGCCTGACTGAGAGGGGACCTCAGCAATGTCTAGAAGTACTTGAGGGAGGGTGCCAAGAAGATGGAGCCAGGCTCTTCTTGGCGGTCCCAAGCAGTAGGACAAGAGGCAATGGGCAGGAACAGATGCACAGGAAATTCTACCTGAATATAAAGAAGAACGTCTTTACTGTGCAATGATCGCACACTGGAACAGATTGTCCAGAGAGATTGTGGAGTCTCCCTCACTGGAGATATTCCAGAACTGTCTGGATGCAAGCCTGTGCCATGTGCTCCAGGATGACTGCTTGAGCAGGGAGGTTGGACAAGATGACCCAATCTGGTCCCTTCCAACTTGACCCATTCTGTGATTCTGTAAAGCAATAAATATGAAAGTAGGAAATGATCTATTTTTTAATAATTTCATCTGAAGCCTTCTGGCCCTGATTCTGGTATGATAGACACTGGTATGATAGATACATAGTGTATCAGCTTGTGAGTGTAAATCACTTGGCTTCAGATACTGATTGAAATGAATTCTTGAAGAATTCTTTTGACTGCAAGTTTGCATGGGTATATGTATGACAGGTGGAAAACCTTTGTTAAAAACAGAGAAAACAGAGAATTAGAATCATAGACAGAGAAATAAGATGGAAAAGGCACGGGAAAACTATATGTGAGAAAGGAGGAAAAGTGAACTAACTGTGGTGTGTAAAACAAAAGAAAAAAGATCAGAATGTACGAGAGTCAATGGAAAAGGGAATAAGTCTGGATAGATGGCAGGAAGCCTGAGGGAGGCCTGAAGAAAGAAAACTACAAGAAAAGGATATCAGGAAAAAAAGGAGGGGCTGAAAGAGGAGCGATGTAGGGCTAGAGACAATGAAACTCATGAACCCACCAAAGAGAAAATTTTTATTTTGGTTTTTGAGTTTGGGTTTGGGTTTTTTCATTAACTTTGCTTAACAGAGGCAGAATGTTTCTAATGTATGGGTATGACATTTTTAAACGTTTGTTATTCTCTGAAAACCTGTGAGTCTGGCTCCTGATAAATGACTCTCCATGTACTTGTGGAACTAAAGTTTGCTTTCAACACTTAGACTTTGCAGGGTAGAAAAACAGTTGGTAATCCTTGTAATCTTGCTTCATGAAAATATGATCTGCAAAGAAATGGATAGTGAACTGCTAGTAATCTTATTAAAAAAGATGTTTTGCTGTTAAACTGCATTAACACACTCATGAATACCCATGCATGTGCACAATTGTTTTTCTTCAGACAGGAAGAATACACTGCTCAAGTAGTGTGTAACAATTTAAATTAATTTAGCCAGCTTTAATAAAGTATTGCCAACTGATTTTGTTACAAATAAATATTTAAAGATCAATTTTCATATACAATCAAAGCTTAGGAAAAAGATCATTTCAATATGCCAAAATTCCTTTCATTTCTCAGTCTCTCTTTTCCCCACTTGCCCTTCCATCAGTGGCTAGCTATTAAAGATAAAATGGTTGTAATCATTATTATAATAGATCCCTCTGCGTGATCATTCTAAGTGGGCCTAATCCTCTGCTTTTCTTATTGCATTGCAATATCCTACTATGGGAATGGAAGAGATGATACAAAGGATTATGAGTCCTGGGTATGAAAAAGGAAGACCAGAGTGAAAGTTACTCTTTCCACAGAAATGCTTAATAAACATTCAGGTTTCACACATGGGCTGATAGGGAAAGAAAAGCCACGTGAAATAAGCCTCTTTAGCACAATATTTTCTATTGCAATTTTACTGGAAACACAAGTTAATTAAAACACATACACACAAAATAGCCTACTTTTGAGTTCTAACTGTGAGACAAGGCCATACTGTATGCATACAAACTGCAAGAAATAATTTATAGGACAAATTCCCCACAAGATCATTCAGGGAAAGGAAAAAAAAAAACCTAAAAGAAAGAGAGAGAAAAAAAGACCTGGCTCTTGACACTAAAGGCTTAACATCAAATGCGGCCAGAAATCCATTTTCACAGTTTTATTGCCCATTCTGGACGCTTCATTTCAAAGGGAAAGAATTTGAATTCAGACACATAAAATTCCCTTTGTTCTCTTGCCCTCCAGCCTTTGGTGCCAGTGTGGACGGTCCTATAGGGAGAGGTTGAGATCAAAAAAAAATTTGCAGCTTAGATACCTGGCCCCAAATGATGCCCCTTGGCATTCTTAATTAAATCAGCTTTACAATAGATTGACAATGCACTGTCAATTGTAATCATTTATATTAGCAAACTGAGTATTTTTAACACTTTGGAATTAACAGAAGTTCAGTAGACCTGGAGAAAAAAAAAGGCGCTATAAAATTATACCACATGATGATCACATATAGTGCATCGGATTGTAGGTCACATAACATCTTATCTTAACACTGAATAAAGCTGACGTGATTTTGCATATCTTTCCCCATCTGAAAGGGCACTCCCAGTTAGATTCATTGGTGTTGTTTTTCTGTGAGCTTCAAAACAGAAGTTGAGCGTGCTGTAAGGGGGCAAGAGAAGGGGACATGGCAGCCTTGTGATGGAGAGAACCTTTGTTACAGAGAAAGGGCCTGATCCAGAGTCTACTGCCCTGGAGGGAGGTATTCCTATTGATCTCTGTAGGCTTTGGACCGGTACCTGCAGAGATTATTTTCACTGAGAGTTCTGAGGTACTTTTGATATTAAAATCGGCACAGGCATATTTATAAAAGGAAGATATCTCCTTTTCTAGCAAATGACATCCCTTCTTGTACTGATGAATAAGGTACTTTCTGCTTTCTACAGTGTTATTTTTTTATGTTTTAGCCTCATGCTTCTTTCTATTCCACTTAATTTGGAACAGATACAGATCAGCTCTCAGGCTTCAGAGTATAAATTGATCACTTGGAGAGGTCAGGAAGGCATTTTTCCTCTCCACATATAGCGCTGCACAAGAGATTAGAGGTCTGTGTAACAATGCCTGCATTTCCACTTTCTGTGGAGTTTATAGCTACTTTTTTCTTTCTTCTTTTTGGAACCCACTGACTCTGATATTCATTTTGCTATAGTGGATTATGTGTGACTTTTGCTTCAAACATTCATGTAAGTTGATTTTAATTTTCTTGTATGAAATATAGCTCTACCATTGGATGTTAGTATTGGAGAGCAGTGGACTTGCATGTTGGCAGACTGTGTTGTTGTTAGGTGGCCGTTCATGGACATTTCTCCAGCAAACCTACAGACATGGAAATTTTTTAATTACTTATTGGACTGATTTATAGAGACACTGTTGCTGTAGCAGTTAAACAGAAGCTTTTTGCTAACTTTGAAAAACATTATTTACCATAAACTATCCATGGAGTAAGGAAGTTTAATTTTTTATGAGATTAAAAAAAAATATTGTTCTAACTGAGACATACTGATCGAGTGTTAGAAATTTCACCATAATTAGAGCACTTCTCCAAGCCTTACATCTTTGAATTTCAAACGCAGGTGAGAGATTTTGATATTTCTCTCAACTGAACTATTCCCAAGTTCTTGAGCATTAAGGACCTCACAGACATTCTACCAATTCATTTGTCCAGAAAGAGGAGGTAATCTTGAAAGGTAAGAAAGAAGCTAAAAAAAAATATTCTGAACTGACCTGAATTGTGGAAGAACCAGGACCTGAAACTTGAAAACTGGCCTTCAGAATGACCTGCCATAGGTCCCTCAGAAAGTATTCTTGTGAACTGAGATCAAGAGTTTTCAAGTAAGGATCCATTCACCAACTATTATACAGAAAAGAAAGTGGCATCTCATTTGGTGAGGTCCCTTTTGAAGCATGTATTGAATGTTAGATTGAACTGCAGCTGGAAGTGAACAGGGGGAGCTTTTAAATTCAGATGTTCTGCAATAGTTTATGTCACCATGGTGGCAAGGAGCTGGAACATGCTGGCATTTCCTAGAGATTCTAAATAAATGCAAAATTTACCTCATTACAGTAGTTGATCACTAGTAGACATCTCTTGACAAGATTTAGACATTGCATTAATATCACATACAGATCTGTGCTGTTATGGCTGTGTTTGAATGTTCACAAAAACATTCTGAAATTCTTCCCCTTCATGTTTTCTTTTCCCCTTCCATTTTTCTCTTAAACTGTTCTATCTTTCACTTCTCTTTTTCACTTTTTCTTCTTCCTAAGAATGTATATATTCACTGCAGGATATATTACGTCTTGCTTATAGAGCCGGCTGTTTCCTCTAAACATGCTTTGTGAGGGCAGTCCTTGAACTCTGCAGAGTATTCCTTTTCTTTTCTTTCACCAGCCTCAAATCCCTGGGCAATACCAAGCTTGCATGTCGGGCTGTCCTCTCTTTTTATTATCAGTGGGCATTGCCAGGATTTCCATTTTGCTTTTAGAAATCCTTTCTGGTTCTTAGAGAGTTCTTATTTCCGTGTTCCAGAATTTCTTCAACCCGTCTACACCCTTCTTCCAAATCAGCAGTGTTTGCCAATAGGGAACTTCTGTTTAGCTTTGGGAACTTGCTGAAGTGAGAACTAGACTTCTTTTATGTTGAAACAATAACTTTCCAGCTACAGGAAAACTGAGGAGCCCAGTAAGTGCCTGGTAGTTCAAACAGCCATTAGCTTTGTGGCACATATCAAAGTGGAGGAGATGGCAACTCCTCAATGGCATCTATTCTGATACGGTCTCTTTCCCCACATTACACAGGGCAGGAATCAAGCAGTTTTCAGTTAATTTCTTGGTACATTTTGAAACCCAATTAAAATTATTAGTGCTTTTATAATTCATTATTTGTAGGTAATTTTTATGCTTATTTTTGCGCATTCTGTGAAGGATTAGTGACTGTTGACATAGTTAAGTTCAGTGAATAATGAATCCCTGTAACTTTTAAATGTCAAGAAATCATCATGCTACAATGAATTAAAAAGTATTGTACTCTGGAATCATGCTAAATTCACTTAATTTGGGCATATGTTGGCAACTGAGAAAGATTTTTTGATGAATCCATTTAAAGAAAGTGATTTTTGCAGATAATTTCACTGTAGGACAAAAAAATCTAACATCTGAAAGCTTAAAATATTTTGACATTTATGGTTCAATATTTGCAAATCCTTGAATTTGAGGTAAAAATATTGAGATTTTGGCTGACCCCATTTAAAAAAAAAAAAAAAACCACAAAAATCAGAATAAAATAAAACCCCCAGAGTGCCATCATCCACTACCTATTACAAGCAAAATCTTTACTGAATTCTGTACAAGAAAAAATGCTAAAGTACGTCTTGGAACAGGACAGCTAACTTTATTTTTAATTTTTTTTTCCTTTCCTGTTCCAAGTGGATATCTGTGAAGATTTATTTCCTATGTAGATCCAATGGTAATTTACAAAGATAAATCTCTCAGAGACAACTCTCTGCAGCCTTAGTGAAAATGTATGCCTGCAGCTAATTTTCTCCAACAGTCTGGCTTTTCCTTTTCCAGTTATATTGGCTTCTGAATAGTCCAGTCCTTTGTTTTCCTGTGAACCCAACAGGAATTTTGCTTTCCAGGAAAGATACAGGGTCTTATTTGTCAGGGGTATCCATGAAAATGATCCTGTCAAGGGATTCATGTGAGTATGATTGTAGATGGGCGAATATTCTCATTTAAGCTCTATCATAACTGTCATGGAATTTTAATGTACATTGTTATGAAATAAGTTGGAAAGAGAACTAAAAAAGTCACATCTCTCCTTGTCTCCCAGGGCAGAAAGAACTGTACCTAAACTGGACTTGTCATCTTTATTTGACCTGTTCTTAGGAATTTCCAACCATCTCTTAGATAACATGCCCCAAAATTTACAGTTAATATTTTCTGGCTCATTTTTTGCCTTATAGCAAACAGGTGGCAAACAGGTGATTCCATTCTGCTTTGTAATGTCCTTTTCTGACTCTCTTCTCGCTCTCTGACTCTCTTCTCTCTCTTCTGAGTGTTTTCTACTGCCCTGTCCCACAGTCTCTTCAATGACTTTACATCTTTCTTCAAGTTGAGGGGACAGCTGGACAATTCTCCATTTGTGGTTGTATATTACCTGTGTGCCTTGTAGATGACACTTTTTTGTATATATAGTTTGCATTTTGCCACAACATGTCATACCTTACTCCAGGTGAGCATTCCTAATCCTGAGTATGGAACTTTACCCTTGTCCTTGTTGTATCCTACTTTTTAAGGCCCTTATTTCATCTGATTTTGAAGTCTAATCCAACATGTCTGAAGTGTGGTTTAGCTACATGTCATCTGTTCGTTTACTGCAAGTACGCTTTATTCCATCTTCAAGTCATAAAGGAAATACAAATTAGTGCCAAACATATGACAGACCCCGCAGAACATTCAATGCATCCATTCAGGATGGAAAGAAATCACTAAATAAATCTGCTTTAGTTAAGTTTCACTAATATTTTATTTGCCTGCTTTTCATCACATGCTGTAAGTATTTGGTAAAATTTAGCTGTTGTCAGTTGTAATTAAGAACTCGGATGCAGAAAAAGGGAGATGGGTCAATTCATATCAGCAAATATAAATTTGTTTTAAACTTAATTTTGGTCCCCCTTATGCCAAGGACAAAAATTATACAAATTTCATTTAAATGAAAATTGGACTTTATTATGACAGATGAGCTGATTTACATTTAGTTATGTTAGTTGTAACTTAGAAGCATATACAACTTGTTTATTGGTTTACATGAATTCCTTTTTTCCTGCCCTTATTCTCCATCCCCCTTGTTTTCTCCTATTAGCCTGTAGTTGAATAAGTGAATCTCTTAGCAAAATAACTGAATAATTTAAAAGTGGTGTGAAAAAGAGCACATCTTATGACTTAAGCTGTATTTGTTTTGGAAGATAAATGAGGCCTGGATGTCTGTTTCTGTTCCAGAGAAATGTAATAAAAATCCGAACTCTATCTGTGGATGTAATCCCCTATTTAATATCACTAGTATCTAAACTACTTCATGGGAGCTCACTGTTTGGTATTTTTAGTATATACATTTTACCTCAATTCAGCTTTATGTTCCATTTGGCTCTACCTGCTTATTTTTTCAAATAGAGCGTCAGACAGCCCAACCAACCACTCAGCACTGCAAGAGAACTCCACATTGTTCACATAGTTTCTGAAATAAGACTGCAGTGAGCTCTGTTAAAAACAACATTTACCATGGCATGGTGCAAATATCTCATAGTGGAAAACAGACGAAGCAAGGAAATACTGTGGTAAAATCAATAGCCTGGAACACTATTATGCTTTCTAATGGCACCCACTGTTTGAGCAAGGCACATGTACACCTATTTCCACATTTCTTATGTCCTATTCATGACTACTGGAATCAAATTACAGTTAGGTCTGCAACAAAGACATAGATTTATATCCTAGACTCCAGGCTTCTCTGAAGCAAAACTTGTCTGGGATCTGGAATCAAACCTCAAACGCACTGAATTTGGGGTAGATTTTCCCTCTGACTCAACCAGCTCTTAGACAGGTCTGAAGGGAACAGCATCCAGCACAAAGAAAGCGGGTAGTGAGGTTCATTCAAACAAGGCTGTCTCTGGGTCCTGCACACTGCTCCTCCTTGGGATGAGAGGGAGAGAGAGACAGGGGTCCTGGATGTGGCCGGGCACTGGGAGCAGAGGGGAACAAGGCCGCAGGGATGATTAGTGGAGGTGTGAAACCCCTCATCTTGGAGGATGTGGGTCCCCACTCCTTGGATGACGTGCCTTATTCCTGTTGAAGCAGGGAGTGCTTTAGCCAGAAGGAATACAGTGAGCTCTAATATTAAACATCCTCCTGAGCTGCAGTCTGTGTGGACATGAAAATCTGGTCATATCCTGCCTGTGGTGACTCATGGCAAACCTCCACACCCTCCAGCCAGTGAGTGTCAGAGGGATCCCTGTCCTGGAATGCTAGGCTGTGGCAATCAGGAGTGCAGTGCAATCACAGTTGGGATGGCAGCCCCTGTTAATCCTTCAGAGCCATTCTGTTTGGGACAGCACAGAGAGGGATGCTAGTGGTGCTGAGGTGAAACTACAAAGTCAGTAATTTTTTAGATTTTGAAGGAAAAGAAAGGTGTATGGGCGTGAGAGCATATACACATTCTAAAAGTTAAATTTGCTCTTATTTTCAATATATCACACTTTTGAGAATAAAACTGGATGCATCTCTTCTGTAAATATTGTATTTTGGGGGATTTTTCTAGAAACATGTAGGAATAATTCTTTGCTCCCTAAGAAGTGTAAAATTGTACCATATGTTTAGCACAAGTCCCATTGTACAAGACAAATTAAACTTTTGTCTGTTGGAAGGGAATGTGTTTGAAACCAATCTCATGTGTTTTACCATTTCCTTGGCATTGTGCTTTCTGAGAACTGAGCCTGGAATATGGCACATGAAATAACAAAATGCTTTGTTAAAAGCATTTATGTGTATTTTATATGGAATATTCTTATCTATGTACTGTTCTTTGATTTTGTGGGTAGTATTTAACAAGTACTATGAAATACCTGTATATTTATAAATAGTCCATCTTTATGTGCACGTGAAAGCAAACACATTGTAATTGGACAACAGAAATGAAACTTTGCATAGTTCAAGTCTTTAGCATGTGGTCAAAAAACTTAGCAAGTTGGCAGATAATGACCCAAATTACAAATAAATCTGTCTTTGACTTCAAGAATGTACAGATTCATTGTTATAGAGACAATTTATATATATATATATTTGTTGCACGCTTCAATGCATTTTAGAATCAGTATTTTTAACAACTGGTCAAGGGTGAGGAGAGGTGGAAACTAATAGGTAAAAAGGATCCCAATGGCTAAAATTTCCCCTCACTTAATTTTTTGTCCTTTTCATATTATATTGTTTGTAAGCTTGACTGAAGTACTTTATACAGGACTCAGAGGCAAACCCACCACATGGTATATAGTCTGTATTTAAATAATTGAATGTTGGTAGAAAGGTGTGGTTCTGATGAGTTTGCAGTTTTGCATTGAAATCAAATATATTGTAAGCACAGGGAAACACAGCTTGGTGCCCTATGAAGGTCTAGTGTCATGGTCAACATTTGAAATTTACATAAGAGGTTATTCAAAAGAGAGGCAGGAGACTTCCCTATTGTATTAGCATGGTAATGCAATTCTTTGTGGCTATTATCCTGACCCACATCAGCTCTGCTATGCACAGGGTCTGAGTTTTTATGAGCTATAGGCTTTTATGCTGAGAGATTTTATTAACCTAATTAAAAGTTTTAAAAAAGTAAATTATATTTATGTTTGTGTCTCCTATTTGCAATCATTAGGGAACCCAGACCACCTCCGGTGACTTCAGAGAGGGCTGGTCAGGTCCCATCTGTGTAAATCTTGTGAGTTGTCAGAGTCATTGCATGTGATTTACATGTGAAACCTGCGGACTGAGCACAAATGCTAACCAGACAGCTGATAAATAACACAATGCCGAAGCAACACTTTTGCATTTCTTTAACTCCTTTCTTACAGGGACCTCCAAAAGTTTTTCAGACCTTAATGAATAACCCTCCCCAGTAAAAAGATCTTGTTACAATTATATCCACAACACCAGAACACTAATGTATTATAGACCTTACAATGTTTATCCATTTGATGCCTGGTAATATCAGTAATGGACAGAGGCTCATCACACAAGTTTTTTAAATACAAACCTGTCCCAAACATCTCACATTTGCATCGACTGACAGAGGGAGTCCTTTAAACTCACCACCCATCTGCTGAGACACGTCTGTGTAAATCTGATGCATGTGAAAACCAAACATGCTCAAGTTACCCAGGAAGTGGCTTAAATCCACTGTGAGTTTGGTTTCAGGCAACCAGTTTCGTTTCTTCTTTGCAACAGGCTAGAAGCAAGTATACACTCAGTTATCAAGCCTCAGCTGAGAGCTGTACCCCAGCTGCTTGTGGTTGACTTGCTCGTACCCTAAATCTTGTACCGCTTCAGGTGATGAGCCTTAAAATGAGGTAGCAATCCCAGCTTTACAACCATAAACAAAGAGAGGTTGTTCAGCAAAACGACTGGATCAGATATCAAATCCAAAAAATAAAGGTTCATTTCCCACTATGTAGCCATAAGTGCTGGGAGACCTGCAGCATGACCCAAAAGCAATTTAACATGGATATTTAGGAAAAAAGTCTCAAGTTATACAGAAATGGGTCAAAGTTTGCACGTAAAACTCACCTGACTCAGCTGCTTCTCATCTGTGTAAGAGCCTGATCCACTGTCCATCAATGCTGTGGGGAAGTTTTGCAAGGCCTTCCTCCAGAGATACATTGGGATGAAGTAAGATTTCTCTCTGAGAACAAGAAGGGTGGTTAGTGATAGCATAGAGGAGAGAAACCACAGAGGCTGTAAAAACCTGCTGCTTGCTGCAATGCAAACAGCAAACAGGCACATGGATTTACACGACTGATAGCCCTGGTCCTTCTGTCACTGTGCCTCTTGATGCACCTCTGAGACTCTCTAGACAAACCTGTCAGTACGACCTGTCTGTCTTCCTTATATCTTTTACTTTGGCTTGTCTAGCCCTACTGAACTCTATTAAGACTTCAGTGTCTGCTGGATCAGGCCTTGGATTCTCTATAAAACAGTGTTATGCACCTAGGTTAAGCAGCTTCTATGGGGGAAGAAACAGATGCCAGGAGTGTAACAGAAAGGAGCTTTTGAAGAAAAAGTTGTGAAACAGGCCTATTAGCAACCAGTACTTACAGGGCTGAAAGCCACCTTGATGGTGGGGGGACAGAGACAGCACATAGGGTGACATCGACCATGTGCTGCACTGATTGTTGTTCATGGCTGGGCAAGGGAAACACATGCCAAATTCCTGTCTGTTTTTCAGCATGTGATGTGTATCTTGATATAGTTGCTGTTTGATGCCTGAGATGGCCACCTTAAAAACAGAGACTAGACAGGAATAAGGGAATAAAGGTAGATATTTATTTGAAGGGCCTTCAAAGGTACACCCTGGGCAAGCCAAAGGCTACTCCCAAGATGGATCCCGAGTCACGAGTTCGTCACATTTTTAAAAGTTTGGTTCATTTGCATATCAGAGTTAATTCTCCAATTAAAGCTTCAATTAGTGATGTAATTTCCCCAAGTTTGTCTCCCTCTCAGAGGCTTTTGGTTTACAAATTTTGGGGCCTGGTGTCCTTGAGGTGGAAACCTAGAGACGTTTGTTGTGTCTAACCAGAATGAGAGAACAGCAGCTAATAGGCCACAAGAAACTTCAGAGTTACACACTAGGCAGTACAGGATTTGAAAAATATAAAAGTTAAAACCTAAAGCATCAGTTGATTATTTGGAAATATTTACTTTACAAGACCTGGTGGTTGCTGTAGCTATTCTTAGGAACAGGATTTTGATGGTCACTGCTGCAAAAACAGTAGCCTCTAGAGAATATTACAATAAGTAAAATTAAACCAATATATTGTATTATTATTATTAGTAGTAGTAGTAGTATTAGTATTATTGTAGCAGTATTTAATTACTGAAAAGTAAACCAGACAGATTTAGGTATTTTCAGAATTAAAGTTGACCATTCAGCTTTAATTTAACCCACTTTTGAATATGGTTTATATTAATATTCATTATGCAATTGACTTTTAGTTTTCCTTTAAGAGCCAGGGTTCATTCTGAACACAGAATGGGTGGTGTTTATTGAAAAAGCTGATATTCCATAGATTATTCTATTTCCTTGATTTTATCTGTGCAATTTTAATGTACTTTGATCAATAGGATGGATTACAGCTGCATTTACCTTACAAAAATTTGCCAGTTTTACCTGAAAGTGCTTTTTCATTTTGTTAAGGTATTTCTTGAATGTTTCTGTAATTAGGATGTGTGCAGAATGAGTAATTCTACAAACCCCATAGAGATGCAGCATAAACACTAATAATTGTCAAGTTTCTAATAACACCCATTAGGGTGCTGTCAACACCATATTAATCAATCAAGACCAGATTTTGCCAGGTTTTATTTCCATCACTGTTGGATTAAATAAAGCCTGAGTCATCATTAAACAGAACTTTTTACAATCTTCTGGTTTCTTTGAGCTATAATGTGAAGTTGGGTGGTTTTCAGCCCAAGTCTTAGGCTATGCAGGCTTACGTCCCAGAGTCTTATTGCTCTGGCTCTAGAAGTGCGTGTCCACTGCATGATGAGTGCAGTGCAGAGATACTGCCTAGTAGCAAAAGGATACCCATGTTATCACAGCCAGGATAAAGTCTGGTCAAATTAAATGCTGAGTAACAGGATACATCAGCTTAGTGGAATTGCGTGCTAACCTGATAGTTCTGCCTGTGATCCTGACTCAACTCACTTGAGTGTCCCTCCACAACATTGCCTAGTGGTAAATAACATGTATCAACTAACAACGTGACTGGCAATCGGAAGGCAGAGCTGAGCACTGACATGATGCAGTGGAAATACATGGCAGAGTTGTTCTCCGGGCCGTACTTTTATAACGTTTGTAGACCGTGGTAGACTGTGGTACCTTTTAATGGTACAACTTCTTTTGTTTTTGTTGCGAACTGAAGTAGGAAATGACTTTCAGAGTGAAAACAGGGCCATTCTCCTAGGCAAGAGAAAGAAAGAGTGAATACTGACTGCATGTGGGAAAGGTAAAAGTTTTAAGTGTAATGCAATACCTTAGGGAAATGCCTTTGATGCCAGAGATGCTGTAATTTGCAGATTGTTTCCCTTCCCCTGCTTTATCATACAAGGTGACATCCCAGACTGCACTTTCTGGGTTTCAAATTTTTGGGCAGTTATGAACAATTTTATACCCTTTTTTTTCTGCTGGAATGGAAAAAAGGGTGAAAACCAAGCTAGAGGATACCTGAAGGGGTGCAAGATGAGTCAGGAATACTCTGTATTTTGCTGGCAACCTGTGAAAGAATGGGAGCAGTTAATAAACAAGAGCTTCACCTTCTGGCATTAAAATAAAATAAATCAAAAAACCTCCTCTGGTGCATAAAGCTGGAGTCAAAATGTGACTTAGAATCACTTAGGTTTTTCACCCACAGGTAAATTTCAGTCCTGCCATCAAAATAGGCCTTATGGAATAGAGATATATTAAAATAGTTTTTTCAAAATGTTTAGGAATTTTGAATTTTTCCTTGCAAATTCCATAGAGTTGTACCCCATTTTTATGTGGAAAAATGGAAAACTTGAAAAGACAGGACAGGAACATGGTCATTTAAAAAAAAAAATCTACTGTACATAAATGGTTACATTGTTCGTGAGAATTGGTGGCAACATTCACCAAGAGCTGCTGGTACTTCACCACCATCAGGTCATTCTGATTCATTGGTAGTTTACATTCCTCTCACAGTGCTTTTCAATGAACAGCTAACTCTGATCTATATTATAGTTAATTCTAACAAGCCAGATTTCAAAAGGTTTATCCATCTAGCTAAAATGAACTTCAGTAATCTTTGTGCACAAAACACCCACATAGGCTATTTGTCTTGGACTTGAGTGTTTGGCAAAAAGCCTGACTTAAGCCTTGAGCATGAGATCTTAGTGAAAAATGCTGTCACTCCTGGGGTGTGGGTTGATGTCCAGGGCTGACCCCACCCTCTGTACTTAGCTCTGAGCTCCTTGCAACAGCAGAGAAACCACAGCTTTTGTCATCTGGCAAACATGTTGCTTGAAAAAGAAAATTACTTCAGTAAAATACTTCAATAATTATAGTAAATTTTAATTAGGAGTATATCATATAATCACAGCTCAATTTTTATTAGTATATAAAGTTTCCAAAAGAATCTCAAACCAAAATCCCAGCCCAATGCCATTCACTGTAAGAGTTTCAGGAGAGACCCTTCATAGCTGTGGTCTGTCCTCCTACACCTGTGGAATACTGGTGAGTTTTGGCTGTTGGAGCATACAGTGATTTGGTCATAAGAGAGTTGGGTGGGCAGCTAGAGATGGGCAAAAATGTACATCTCACTGCATCCCACTGTCACATCAGGATAAAAGAGGAAGGATTTAAACTGTCAAAGAGGAGCAGGATGGCAAAACAGGCAGCCTGGAGTAGCAGAACCTGTTCCCAGTTCAGGGATGGAACAGTGCTAACATACAGATGCAGTGGAGGAAACATTTAAAGCAGAGGGAAATGCCAAACCTTATGAGCTGTACCTGCTTCAGACGGTTATCTGATGAGTCTGCTTTTTTCTTGTATTTTGGCAAGACTTATTTAGCTTGTCTTGCCAGTAAATTCTCATCTAATTGAATTGACAAGCATGGACATTTTTAAATGAAAGTTTCCAATCTGCCACAAATTCAACTGGTTATATTTTATTGTGTAGTGTCTGCCATATGAGTTAATAAATTGAGTCACTTAGAGCTGCTGAAGAAGAAAGCTGATAAAATATCTTTGCACTGACAGAGGGTAGACCTGTGATCTTTTTAGGTCATTCTTTCTGGTATTGTGCTGGCTTTAAACTCCTTGTGTTTGGTTTGGCATGAATGTCTCCTTTCATTATTATCCTCATCCCTAATTCTTTCCTCAGCTTTAGGCACTGAGTTCTTGGCTGCGAGTTTCTCCCATCCATTGCAGTGTCTCATTTGCTGATGATGAAGAACCAAGAGCATGTGTTCAAAGAGGTCAGTCCTACCAATTTTGAGAAATCCTGATAGCTGCTGGTCAGCCTCTTCTCCCATTAAATTTAACAACAGTGAAGACTTCTCTGTGCTTCTGCAGTTGGCAAGATGAAGCTATAAATTGGCAATTATAATTAGATAATTAAGCATTAGGTATTATGAAGTATCTTGAAACACCTCTCTCTTTCCCTCCCTTTTCCCCCTTGTTGAGACATTTGCCTGATATTCTACAATTTCTATTATGCGTGGTATTGTAAATTTACTTTTTATGCTTCTATTTCCATATTTCTGAAGTGTGTGCTTTCAAAATGTGTGCCTATGTGAATATTAGTTATTAAGACTCCTTTTGGAGGGATTAGAGACTATTATGCGAGTGAATATAAAATACCAAGCAGTCTTTTGTATGGAAGGCACATCGAAAATCACAGAATCAGCTGAGTTGGAAGGGACCCACAAGGATCATCGAGTCCAGCTCCTGGCCCTGCACAGCACCATCCACAAGAGTCACACCATGTGCCTGAGATCATTGTCCAAATGCTTCTTGAACTCTGTCAGCCTCGGTGCTGTGACCGCTTCCCTGGGGAGCCTGTTCCAGTGCCCAACCACCCTCTGGGTGAAGAAATTTTTTCTAGTATCCAACCTAAACCTCCCCTGACACAACTTCAGGCCATTCCCTCAGGTCCTGGCACTGGTCACCACAGAGAAGACATCAGTGCCTGCCCCTACTCTTCCCCTTACAAGGAAGTTGTAACTGCAATGAGGTCTCCCCTCAGGCTCCTCCAGACCAAAGAGACCAAGTGACCTCAGCTGCTCCTCGTACGGCTTCTCCTCAAGGCCCTTTGTCTTCACTGCCCTCGTTTGGATGCTCTCTAACAGCTTTATGTCTTTCTTGTGATGTGGCACCCAAAACTGCCCCCAGCACTCGAGGTGAGGCCACACCAGTGCAGAGCAGAGCGGGACAGTCCCCTTCCTTGCCTGGCTGGTGATGCTGTGCCTAATGGACCCCAGGACACGCTTGGCCCTTCTGGCTGCCAGGGCACTGCTGACACATGTTCAACTTTCTGTCAACCAGGACCCCCACGTCCCTTTCCGTGGCACTGCTTTCCAGTGTCTCGTTCCCCAGTCTGTCCATACATCCAGGGTTGTCCCACCCCAGGTGCAGAACCCATCACTTTCCCTTGTTAAACTTCATATGGTTGGTGATTGCCCAGTCCTGTAATTTGTCAAGGTCTCTCTGCAGGGCTTCCCTGCCTTCAAGGGAGACAACAGCTCTTCCCAGTTTTGTACCATCTGTCAACTTGCTTAGTGTCCCTTCCAGAGCTGCGTCCAGTGTTAGATATTCTGAAGAGTTCTGATGTGCTGGGAAATTACATTTGTGTATTTTGTATGGGAGTGTGTTTTGCCAGAAAATGTGCATACCTGGTGCATTAATACTTGCAAATAGACCTGCTGTATATACAGTTTTAGAACAGTTTGCCAAGTTTTACTCAACAGAACCATGATTTTTAAATGACAAATATTTGCTTAGAGGCTGACAACGTCTATGCCAAGATTCAATCCTAATTGCCTACTGCAATATCTGAGTTAGAGAGCCATGAAAAATGAAATATATACTGAAAAGTAAAGAGGAAAAAAGTTAGCTTTTGCAGTTTTGCCAGGTGAGTACTTAAATAGTTGATTCTAAGCTTGCTACAGTAATTTACAATTACAATTACCTGCTACAATCTGTATATTGAATGATGCTATTTAGCGAAGAGTTTTATCTGATTGCAAGGAGCACTTAAAAAAGGCACTTTTACATATCACACCATTTGGAGTTGTGACTATCAGGATCTGATCCAAAGCCTACTGAAGGCAAGGGAAAGAGACCTGTTAACTTTAGGAACTTTGAATTGGACCTGAATGACAGCATAAGATAGTTCTTTTTTCTCGTCTTAAAAGTAATGTGGACTCACCTTTTAAGTTTTGAAGGTTAAATTCTATCCGGATTATCATGAGCTAAGAGCTAAGGATCTTTTGTGTGCCATGAGCTATATAATATTAAACCTCTTCATAACATTAATTCCCCATTGAAAATTCTTCTGTTCTTCAGTGGTCACAGGAAGTTGAGTTAGAAATAGAGTCCACAGTCTTTCAGATTCTTTGCCTGCATGTATATATATTGTAGGAAAGTTCACTTCTTGTCTCAGTCACACCTGTGCTCAGATAAAACAACCCTGTAATTGTATTGCTGTAACCCTAGTCTTTTACCTCATATGGCTCTTATCAGAATTTTTTCCACAATAGCAAAAATACAGAATGAGTCTCACTTGATTATACCATTGCACCACAATTATCTCCTTGCAGTACAGAAGGCACTGCCAATCACCCCTCTTGGTAGCAACATTTAAAGGTTAGGTTTGGAGCATTTAGAAACCAGGGACTGCATGTCCTCTGCCTGCCATAGCACCTGCAGTGAATTGATCATACTTGATTACAATATATGAAATCCCAGCCTGCAATACAGCAGTTATATTGCAAAGCTTGTATGTAATCAGGGGAAAAATCCAAGTGTCTTGCTGTGTCACAGTAGGGTTGGAAGGTAGAACAGAAAATATGGGTAGTCTGGAGGCGCAGAGGGAAGCTCAGAGGTTTTAGTAAGATGGGGAAGTGTCTTTTTCTGTGTCTGTCCCAGAAGAAATCCCTAGACAAGCCAACAGCTTAAACTTGTGCAATATCTTCCAAGAAAGGGAGCGTCCAAGGAAAGGCAAGATGTGAGGCAGTGCTATACCACACCTGCAAAGGAAACCCGTGGTGATATGGTGAGGAGGATGACCATGGTGGAACGGTTGTAGAATATCAAATATATATACCATGAGACAGTTCTGTGTTGCAGTGGGTACTTTAGTCCTGCACAAAAAACAGTGAGAAATTAACTGCTGCAACAGATTACCTTAAACCTTTTTAAAGACACTGGCAATGCCTGCTTTCACAACAAAATCACAGAAATCATTATTGCCATTGCATCTCCAAGTTTATTCCTCTTCTTGACACCCTCCATATTAGCATTAGTCAGCAGCAGGGATGGCTCATTAGATTCATAGCATGTCCACAGCCTGGCTGTGAATCACTTGTGCAGCAGGTGTAATGTGTCCTAGACGTTGGAGTAATTTCTCAAGCACTGCAAAGGTGAGCCAGACATACCACAGGGTATTTGGTCCTGAATGCCATGAGATACAACTCTTATTGAGCTGACCGATGTTAGAAACTGCTAGTCTCAGTCTTCAGAAAGTTTAGATGGAGTTTCCTCAAATATGCTTCTGGAGATAGACACATCTCAATTCGGCTTCAGGTCAATGAGTGCCTACCTGCATCACCTGATATCATATTTCCACTCTTCTCCCTCTTAGCGTCCTTTCCTTGTACCTTACCCAGGCAGCTCAGGTAAAGCAACTGTTTCTCTAGCTGAAAAATTGTGGTAATAATAAAATCTCTCATTTGATTTTCATTCTTTTTTTCAAATATGTGCCAGAATCATACTGTATGAGGAATCTGTGCAAAGACTTTGGTGAAAATCAGTAATTTTTCAGTTTTAAACAAATACTCCATAATGATTATGGCTAAACAATGAATACAAAAAGCATACATTTTAATCCATCTAATTCTTGTCTTTTGCAGTTTTTCTCACTGAATTTCCTGATATGATGAAACTCCTGTGCTAACTGTACAAAAATACCTGTCACGTTAAATACAATTAAATGTGAATTTAAGCCGTATTAATTAAAAGAGCTAAGTTATGTATGCAAATATATGTACAGTATTGTTAATTTCAGTTTGCCATTATTTAGAAGTTATTCCTTGACTATAAAACAAAATGCAGATAATCATACAAAACCCAGTCCAATACGCTGCAGAATGAATCCTTCATTATTCTGTGAATTGGTGTTCATAGGAACTGAAGCTGCTAACCATCTCTCAAGACAAGCTCCTTGTTTTCCACCTTCTGTCCCACACAACCTGTAGTCTGGTAAAACGCATCTGAATCATGAAACAGAAGAATGCAGGTAAAGCTGGAACCACTAATTGAGAGTCTTATATCACCTGCAACCCCCAGCTTTGTATCTTGTTAAAGGTCAAAGGGCAGAAGATCTGAAGTATTTTCTGCAAAGAGTTGCTGGTTGACACAGAAAGAGCTCAGGTGCAGTTAATAAAGTTTGCTCTGAACCTGCACTTTCTGAGAGCCTTACATAAATACCGTATATCTACTTCATCTTGTCAAAAGCTTTGTCAGTGTCAGACTGCACAGACGAGTGCCAAAATATGTAGCCAGTTTTACAAATGAATAAGGTTAACAGGTATCTCCCTGCAGAGCAACAATTTCTCTTTTATAAACCCCACCTGAACTGGCAAGTGCTGCATGGACATACAATTTTCAGCCTGCAGCCAACATTTAAGCAATAATCCAAAGTGACAGTTTTATGACAGATCTGAGTAACTCAGGATCTTTTTCTTCTTTCTTAAGTGAGATCCACATACAGGCAATTTACAGATGCTGAACAAAGGAAGGACTCTCCTTAAAGAGCAGTGAGGTATAAAGAAATGACCAATCCTTCCAAACATTGAAGAGATTTAAATCAGAATGCCATTTCCAGGTTAATACTTCTGATCTTTAAAGTACTAGCATAAAAAAATGTATTAATGACAATTGACAAAGTTACCCTTCCTGGGCAGCTAAGGACATCTTAACTCACAGAGCTAGTATCTCTCTACATTTCAGTCTGCAATCCTTTGCAGAGTGCAGTTAAAGGGATACATGTGTTGTTACTATGTTCGGGTCAAGCTCTCCTACTATTAAATACAAAAGCAATTTTTAAAGCAATGATATGGCTGACATACAAACCCATAAAACCAGAAGAATTCCCAGTTAAATCTACAACTGGCCCCTCTGCTCAGCTCTGTTGTGTCTAAACATTTCAGTCCATGGGGACCTATAAAAGAAACTCTGCACAGTAGATGATATTACACGATCCATGCGGTCATTTGTAAATGATGTAGTACATAAAATGCACCAAAGAATTCTGAGGTTTTTGTATTAGTATCTTGTTTGGTTTGGTTTTCTCAGTTGCACAGTAATGGATCTCCATAGATTGGGTTTTTATTAGATTACTATGCTGTCCTTTTAAGGAGGTGGTCCTCTCTAGAGACTATGGCAAAACACATTATAGAAGATAATCTAGCCCAAGCATCTTCAGGGATCAGACTGGAAAAGAAGGACAAAGTCCTCATTTAATTCTACATCCTTAGAACACTTAGCTAGGTCTTTGTCAGCTAAACTAAGGATTCCCAGTTGTGGCAACAATCTCACTTACGGACTTCTCTAGAATTCTTAAGCAAAACAAAGCGTAAAAGTGCACGATGTTTGCAGCAATTTATCTGCAAAGCTATGAATAAAGCTGATTGCAAGTGCTCACTTATACATTTCCCTGTGGATTTTTTTTTAAATAGAAATTAGTGTCTGCTTTCCTGGAAAAAAAAATCAATATATTTGAGAACCCTAGGTCTCAAAATAACATTGGAAGTATTTTGGCAGTTATACCTTTTGTTTTCCTTTTGACCAAATGTACAGTCTTTTTCACTAGAGAAGAAACTACAGCAAGCAGTAGGTTGTACAGGTTAACAAGTATTACTGTGGAGTGGCACAGCTCCCACTAAAGCCAGTGCCCTGAAGCATGTCCACAGGAACATTTCAGCTATGAAAACACTGCTTAAGTAACCATGCTTGCAGAGCTAAGAGAAAGTGGCTTTCTACAGCTACACACCAACAGAGAATTGCCCTTCTACCTATTAACTTGTTTTTTCAGATGGAGCCAAAGGCCTGTACACTCCTTGCCTCATGCTGGTGGCTTTTCTTTTTGTGCCTACAGCCAAAGTTCAGCAGTCCTACAGAGGTAATACAGTGTTGCTTTTTAACTTGTCCTTTTATTTCTGTGATCACAAGCATTTTAATTATGCTATAGCAATGCCTGTATTTAAGCATGTAATAGGTATATAATGTTCTCTAGAACAAAAGATTTGAAGTCATATAATGGCAGTGCACAGTATGCGGCTCTCACGTTGTTACTCAGAGTTGCCATCTAGAAGGTTTTTGTTCCCCGCTCTATCTGATTCACCCTTTGTGGCACAACAGTAAAGAGGCTTTGAGTACAGTGTGGGGAATAGACAGCCTCACAGACAAGCAGGGGTCTTTTCCTCCTCAAATACCTTTCAGCATAACAAAAATGTCAGCTTTGTATTAGCCCTGTAAAGTTTTCACAACCCCTGGTTGCAGGTGCAGAAGGAACGTGCCCCAGGACAGAGAAGAGGGCTGAGCAGAGCCC
The DNA here is from genome assembly GCA_013397775.1 of Eulacestoma nigropectus. Classification (NCBI taxonomy): domain Eukaryota; kingdom Metazoa; phylum Chordata; class Aves; order Passeriformes; genus Eulacestoma; species Eulacestoma nigropectus. Next base: position 2,204,465 of record VZTE01003815.1, read on the forward strand.
TGTGCATGTGAGGGGCTGCATCTGGGGACACACCACAGAGCTGAGCTTCACCAGAGCTCTCCCCCATCCCAGCACTGCTTTGTACACCCTTCCCTGTCGCCACACATGCTGACAGGCAATAGCTGACGGTGCAAAATCCAGAGACAGCTTTTCTCTGGTTTTTATAACCCTCAGAGATGTATAAGCAGACTGAAAAAGACTTTACCAGTCAATTACTACTGTTAGTGTTGGGGTGCATCAGCTTATGTACTTTAACTTTCATAGCAAATTTGTTGTGTCTGGTTGCAATCGCTTAGATGGATACAAAACTTTTGTGCATAGCCACAGAGGAAAACTGTGAGGTACTGGAACATTTTCTCATTCAAAAGTTCCAGTGGGAAGAGCTATAGTAGAAGCTCACATCTCAGTTTGCTAACTGTTTCTGTTAACTCTTTGTACACTACTGCAAACTAAACAATTAAGATAAAGGAAATGAATCTCTATGGAATAAGATGTTGAAGAATTTTTTGGTGTGCTTTTTTAAGGTTTTAAAGTATTATAGCAGTTTTTGCTGGGCATTTTTGAAAACCACATCTTTTAAATTAAAACATACAATTAATTTAGGGTAGTGAGCAATACTAGAATGATAATATGCTTTGATTATTTAATAAAAGTGTTTGGGGTTTTTTTGTTTCTATTGCTGAAGTTATCCAAATTTTCTGCATATTTTGTTTAACATAAATCTGAGAAGGAAATCTTCTGTAAAATTTTTCTTCGTTTAGCAATGGAGAGCACTCACTATGTTCTGTGGCATCTCATGACTGGTGAACTTTTCAAACCCTGCTCCTATGTGTAAATCTTATTGATGTTATCAAGTGCTTGTAGAATGGAGTTCTAGGAGCAGGGTCATTAAGAACAACAACATGATCAGCTGTTGGCAAATATTTTCCCTTAATGATGACCACTAAAGGAAGCTGATATTATTTAATCATGAGCTTAAATTAGTAGTGATTGATGATGCTGCTCTGAAAATGGGAAATGGAAACAAGAGGCAGATCACTAGAAATAGTTGACAGAGTTTGGTGACTGCATTTGGCAAAAAAACCCTTCTCTTTTACAACTTGGTCTGAGGAATGAAACTATATAAATATAGGTTCAATTCTTCGTTAGTATACAGATTTAACTCAGTCCATACCATAGTGTCTTTGCAGCTCATTATTCAGTAGACAGGAAGACTTGGTATCAGTGTTAAAATCTGAGATTTTTGTTCTTTGTGAAAGGACATTTTTCACAAAGAAGGATCATATTTATTAAAAACACACTACTAAATGGATTTTAAAATAAAATGTTCTACCTTGTCTTTCATATTTTAAAAAAGACAAAAATAGAGTTTCAGTGTTAGTTGTAAATGTGGCAAATCCAATCCTGCAATGAATTCAAATCTGTACGTTTCATAAAGGCTACTTAGGGACAAGATAGTTTTAGATCTAAGAAACATGTAAAAAATGACTCATTGTTAATAGGGTGAGCTCTTTGCATTTGGATTAGGGTTAACTGACAGTATCCAGTCACCTTTTATTCTCACATATTCCACCCAAGGAATGCTTTGTGCTGGTCTGAAAAAGAGAGAATTAGGTGTTCCATTTATACTATTGATCTTAATAACCTCATCTCATAAATACCTACTTTATGACATCAATAAAAAGAGAATAGCAGCAACTTCTAACAATAGAAATTGTTACTTTATAATTCAAGTATTTCATTGAGCATCTCAAAGAGACTCCATAGTGGTGCAGTAGTGATATTTTATTACCAGTTTTTAAATATGTGCACAGAGAGACCATTTTTTTTAAACAAGAGAAGATTCTAATTAATTGAGCGCACTATAGCTCCTAGATCCCACAGTTATCAGAGTTCTTCTCTTTCATCTCTTATCCTCCTCCTGTTCTTCATCTCACACATTAAAAGGACCATATCCCTTTAAGGACATTAGTGGGTGTAAGACTAATTTTTCACTGGGATGACTCGGATGAAATGAAACAGAGATCATTTTATATGGCAGTCTTACCTCCCTGTTACCCTGCATTAGCTGCAGATGGAAGTTATCTGCTCTGAGGGGGTGGAACAAAAGGTGTTCCAGAGGGATAGACTTATTCTCACCTTCCAGAGACACCTTTCTGCAGCTGGGCCAGGCCAGGACTGACCCTGGAGCTTTCATCCTCCAAAAAGCCACCATCAGGAGGAAGTGGACATGGCACTGCTGGTCTCCCTCAAAAGCCCTGATACTTTTACCTTCCACCTAAGGCAGAAGAAGGAAACAAGCAATCATAAGTCATCTGAAGGAAGAGGAACCAGAGCCTTCCCTACAGCCGGCATCTGGGACAGAAGGTTGCAGGCTCGGTGTGCAGCCAGTGTCCACATTGCTGCACCTGAGAAGGGACAACTTTTGTAGCACATCTGGTGGAATAGCAGCCTCAGATCAGACACAGATGTTCCACAGATTACAATGCAGAAAGGACATTGCAAAGTACCTGAGGAATAAATGTGAAACACTGCCTCTTCATGTTCTTTTTAAAGATATTTGTCTTACTTACACATTGATTTATCTGTATTTTTTTATATAGCATTATTGTAGCATATTCTTCCTGGTGAATCACAATGGTGTCCTCCCTAAAGACTTGGTGTTTTTTGTATCCTTTCAGAAATTTAAGTATTTTTTATGTTTCCCATTGGCCTTATTGGTCCCCATAGAGGTTCATCACTTAATAGAATGAAGTAGAATAGAATAATTCCAGTTGGAAAGAATCAAGAATCATTTAGTCCAACTTCTTGACCACTCCAGGGCAGACCAAAAGTTAAATCATCTTAATAGTGGCGTTGTCCAAATGCCTCTTAAAACTGGAGACATTAAATATTTGAACATTTGAAGATTATCCAAAAGCCCAGGAGTGTCTAATCCCTTTTGCAGTATTTTACCCATTAGAACTTGTCTTATTTCACAGAGCAATTTATCTCATAGTTCTTTTTCCTGTGAAGAGCTAAGGAGAGAATGCAAGTCTGTAAGACCTAGAAATATTATCCTTTTAAAATATTTTTCTTTTGTTCAAAATGACAGAACAATGGTGTGGCCCAGAGGGGAAAAATAAAGCCAAATTCTCAGTATTGAACTGCTTTATCCAATATAAGTCATTTCTCCCAGACCTAGGAGGCTGTTGTTTTAACTGCCTTTGGACCTTGGAACAGCCCTGTGTATTGGTAGCTTTAAAGAGTAAGGCCCCTAAATTTGAGTCTTTACTTCTCCAAATTCTATGACTATGACATGTCAGCAATTAATCCAGCTATCTTAATCAATAGAAATAGCCCTAAGTTTTTGTCTTTTTTGAGAATATTATAATTATTAACAATTGGACTAAAAATATTTTATTTCCAGATCTTTATAAGAAATTGCTCACATTTTTATTTCTCTAGCTCTATGAAACCACTGGGTGCATGAGATGTAATGATGTCACCACACAGCAACGTCACCCTATTTTTCCTACGGCAGTGATTTAAGCATATTTTAAGAAGGTATTCTGGTAGCTGGATATGTATCTCAAAATTCCTTTAAAACACACTTCTAACTGAAAAACCTTGCCTGGCATATTAACAACTCTCCAACAGGAAATTCAAGAGAACCTAGCACTGAGTTTTCAAGTACTCAGCACCTTCAATGACTGCCAGATTTTTAATAATAATCAGAATTCATAATGAAGCACAGATTTTCAGAAGGGCTTGGTTCCTGTTTGTGTCCCAAAATAAACTCAATGTGTTGTAGATGGAGCTCTCGGAAAGTCTGTCCATGGTTTTGGGTGCTACTTGTTTGCAAGCTGCCTCCCAAGCACTCTTAAAATTGGTGCTGGATGGTTTTAATAGGCCAAAAGAGGTTTGTGAGCTCGATAGCTCTTTAGATCTGCAAATAAATACAAATGGAGATAATTTGTTTTTAACCTGCGGAATGCTTAATGAATCAAATCATTTCCTTTCAGGCATGATAGCAGGACTGAAAGATATAATCATTTGGTGTTTGATGGTCCCCAATTCTCCAGTTAGATGTCTGTCATAGGCCCGGTACTGAACAATAAACTACTTCCTATTTTACCTTCCTGTAAAAGGCAAAAATCCAGCAGTACACTCACAAGGAGAGATCCCTTTGGGATGAACATTGGCTTTAACATATTTCTATTTGCAAATGTGTATCATGATTGCTCTTTGAAGACATGGCCCACTGAGAAGAATCAAACAAAAATGTCTTGGCACTTGTGATAAGTTTCTAGGAGTTGAATTCATCTGGGAGATGATAGTATGAAACAGAGAAGTTCATTATTATTTTCTGCATTGACGTAAAGGTACTGAATCATCAAGACATTTAACTAGATACCTAACTTTAAGCATGTGTCCTCTTTTAAGTCAGTGGACTTATTTCTACATTTTGAAAGTAAGATTGTATATAAATACCTTATTTTCATACACCTAGTAGGTAAAAAATTAACTTAAAAATGATCTTAACAGGTGATTTGTAGAGCTAAAATTGTCTGATTAGTTTCCCTGCATGGTCAATGAGAATAACCAGAAAAGGAGACAAAAATTTGAGATCCTGAGGAAAGAGCCACAGACAACTTGTTGGTACAAACAACAACCAGTGCAGTATCTAGTTTTCTGCTGCTTCCTGAACTAAGAATGGTGTTGCTTTTTTTTTTCTTTTTTTTTCTTTTTTTTTCTTTTTTTTTCTTTTTAATTTTTTTAATGAAAATATTATGGATCTTTTCCCTAGTAACCCAGAGCATGGATTATTCTTCTGGGAGTAAGCACCTAGTGACAGTGACTTGTATGGCAATTTCTGCCATGAGGCCCCTACAACTCAACATGGTTTCCAAATATGTTTCGACTGAAAGCTGCTGGGCTTTGTGCAGAACCCACTCTGGGAGCCCTGTGGGTAGCAAATGGATGGGAATTCTCTGGCAAAATTAACACCTAATAGTTCACTGTTTTAAACTTCGTCATCAACCTTGGAACAATCTGTAATTCAGTAGTCAACAACAAGGCTTAACCAGAATAATATAGGGACAGCAAAATCAGAAGTTTATTTTGTTTGAGTCTATCTATAAAGATGGATTCTGTGATGATAGAACTCCAAATACTTCTTTAACAGTTTTGACATGATTGAATTGGTCTTAAATATTTCAAAATAATAAATATCTCTTAAATATCTCAAAATGATTGCTTAGAATGTTACTTGGAATTAATTTATATTTCTAAGCAGTGGTTACTTATAAACAGAGGCAGATCAGTAATGTTATTTTCTAACTCTAACAGGAACTCTTCCTCTGCAATAACTCATTTGCTTATTCATATTATAATTCTGCTAAAATCAGAGAACTCCTGATCCCACAGGATACAGCATGTGAAAGATTTATATTTATATATTTTTGGAGCAGGGAAAAGGCCTTTCTCAGGTATATAAAGCTCTTTATATTAGTATTTTAAACAATAATTGTCTGTCTGCCTCTGTACTTTTCCATCCATTTATTTGCTATATATTATACTTTCCATAACATCCAATGATTTCTACTTAAATCAGTAGGTTGGGTAAAGTTTTTAGTAAGCTTCCTAAAAACTCTGTTCTGATTTTTTTTAGAAAAAAAATATTCCATAGGGCAAACCTTCTAATTTTTTTTCTTTTTTTAATATATCAATATTTTTTATATAACTCTCTCTATATTTATATATATATTTTTCTATTGTATAATGGATTCCTTGGCAGATTTTATTTCTGAACAAGCACTGTCCTGCCTTGCTGACCAACCTTAGCAGGACGTGGAGTACTTTTAACAGTAATGAAGACATTCAGCATCTGGCAGCAAATATCCAGCACTTCACAGGCTGGTATCCCTTGTTAAACACAGATACTTGCCCCATAAATTAAGACTGAAAAAACATTCTTCCAGACTGGCAATCAATCAATGCATGTGTTGTCAAAGTGAATAGGAGGATGTGATTCTTGAAAGCACCCAGAATCTGGCCAGAATAATTGGAAATTCCGTAGTAAAAATCTATATCCATAATTCACTTATGTCTTCCACATTTTTGATCTTATCTGTGATTTTTCAGTAGGGTCTAAGGAATCAACAGCTCACTTTACAGCACTATTTATCGAGAATGAAGCACCTGGTTCCTTCAGACACTTTTTAATATTCATTTTAGGAACTATCCAAAACCTATGTGAAACCATGGTATCGTTCCCACTGGTTTCCATAGGCCTTCCAACAAGCTCTTATTCCACAGCTGAGTGCTGTTTCCTGTTTGTAAGACTTCTCATTATTGTATTAGATTTCCAGTTGGAAGCAGTTGTCACTAAAGTATCTATTCTTTCGAAAGACATCATGGAGAGACGTTTAGTGGCTTACAAAGATGTGTTCATGGTATCGGGCCAGAGCCTCAGCTGATACAAATCAGTGCAGTTTCATTCCAGTCAGCACAACTGTGGTGATTACAACACCAAGGACTTGGCTTTCAGGATTCTTTCCTCTCCAGATCATATTTATTCACCTAAGTTGAAGCAAACAGGGATTTTCTCCTTTAAATAGAAAACTCATAGAGCTCATCAATCGAAACTCAGCAAGGGAGAGAAGGGGATGAAGGGATGCCCTACTGAAATACTCTCATAGTTGGCAAAATGTTTTTAGCAGGGAAACAGAGAAATCCCCTCAGCTCTCCTCCTTCACTTCTGCCACTAATAGCAGTGGAAAATATCCTGGAGAAGGCAAAGACATTCCTCAGCTCATACAAGGTAGTTTTGTTTCCCTGCTGGATTCATTTCTGTAGAAATTAAAATTGTGCCCCTTAGTTGTCCATCCTGAAAAAAAAAGGCTGCTTTGATGTGCAATTGGATCCTATTCTGTCTGGGACCCTGATGTTCTTGTTGAAAGGGGATAGAACCTCTGGGGAGCATGGCAGCAGAAGCTATTCCAGAAGCAGAGTCAACACACCTATTCTGCCTTGCTTCTGCTTTTTTCCAGCAATAGCAGGGTCATTCAGTGCTCAGATGTCTGATAACTCTGTATATAACAAAAGGTTTAGTTTCCTTCGGAGTCCAAATAGCCAAGTATGTGGCTGCATGTGCTGTTCTTACTCATAAATGCAAATGTTAACCTATAAATCTTTCCTTTTACAGTACTGTAATAACATTCTATCTATTTAGCCTAGTACAATACAATCACAATAGCTTTTTCATTGTGCTGCATTCATATTAGACTACTATAATGAGATGCTACCACAATACCATGAAATAAAACGATGTTCTTGACGTATTTCCAAAACATTTGAACACTGTTTCCAAATCGACCTTGTGAATAAATTAAATAATAGCTTGCAAAAACGTCCTCTAGCATTTTCAGAATGTATGCAAATGCAAGCTCGAATGTTTACATGTTTCTTACAGTGTCTGGGATTATACGGCGTATTTGTGCGCATGAGTGTTGTCTCTGGATGTATTTGTCATTTGTGCTCAGTGGCTTGCACAGAATTCTAGCATGATTTGCCCTTCAAGTTGTCCAATTCTTCCTCCTTTTCCTGATGACCTGCATATTAAACTTCTCTTCTGTAAGACTTCAGATTTCAGTGGCCCTTTCCATTTGTCATATGCATTATTGTCACTCAGAAACCTTTCAGTGTTGTTTCTTCAGTACCTACCTTGACACAGTTCTCCTCTGAACCATTCGGTGTCTTTGACTGCAGATTTCTAAAGGGTACCTTCTTCAAAGGATCTATATACATATGTATAAAAATACATATACATATACAGACTTAGGGGTCCCACATTGGTGGTTCAGAATAGTGGGGAGAGACTGAAAACTGGAATCAAATCCAAGGGACTCATTTTCCTGGAATATACTTTGGGAATTATTTTTTGTTTTGTTTTGTTTTGTTTTTTTCAAATTAATTTTAATGCTAAGTTCACAACTGATTGGAAGATCAAAGTTTTGTTTATCTGAGATTGACTGTTTGCAGGTTCCCAGTAGCTAATCTTCCGTTACTGGCAGACCCATAAATATATTCTCCTGGAGATGTGCCCCTCTCTCCTTTAGAAATTGCCCTACTATGACATGCTGTAGAGTGAAAAGGAGCTTGATTTTTACCATCATCTTTCCCATATATGTAAATCTCATTTATGGATGATCAGAGATGCACAGATCATGTGCTGTAAGGTGTGGTATAGATTTGTGGTTAATAAAGTCCGAGGGGTCATTATGACAATAGTGTCTGTTATCCTGTACAACATGGACTGAAGAATTTCATCCAGCCATTTATGCTTCTAACACATAACCTTTGACTGAGCTACACTGTCGTTTTTTAGAAGATATCTCCTGATTGCAATAATTTCTGTTTCAAAAGTGAATCCCCCTAAATGGAAGTGTCTCATAGAAAGGCTCAAAAGGCTTCCATTGATACACTAGCACATCTCTTTTCAATACTTCCATTGAAGCATCTAATACAAACCTCAATGATTTATCTTTAGCGACTTTATTGTGCCTCACAAAGCTAGTTTAAAGCAATGGATTGTGAATTTCAACCAGCGTGTTCTTCTTTTACACCATAAAAATCCACTGCAGACAGAGAACCAGTTGTCTTTCCCCAAGATATACTAGCATCATTTCTCTGAGTAGCTGTTGGCTGGCAATAACAGGTGGGTTGCTTCGAAATGCTCCTCTTGATAGATGCTATTTTACTTGACCTTTCTGAAGAGGAAATGGTGCATATGTTTATGAGAAACACTCTGACACTGTTTCATGGGAGAACGTGCATTGTTTGTACAATGACAATGGGAAATTTTCCACTAAGCACTTTGCCAAAAAGTAATTATTATGGTTGACTGTATGACTTGTTTGTCTATTTTTCCAACACTGTGGAAATTTTCGTCTTCCTGGTGGTCACATCCAGAGCAGAAACTGAAAAAATCTTGTATCATTTTAGACCGTTTACTGTCTGAAACGTAATAATACACAACTAAGAAAGTATTCACAGCACATGCATTTAGAGGTGAAAAAAACCCAAACCCTGGCCAAAAGCAGTCATATGATTAAAGCAAAATTGGGTGGTTTTGTATTCTAACTTTCTGTACACTTTCATTTTACACAAAATGAAATCAGCTGGTGGATGCCTGTCCTGTCTTCCCTCCTACTAGAGATGCAACTGAGATCTATTGGTATGAATGCAGAGCTGAAGTCTGGAATCCTTCAGTTGATTGCTGATTTACATTATAACCTTGTGCAAATCACTTGCCTGCTTTTCCTCAGTTGTAAGAGAAGAATGCTTAAGCTTATAGAATACATAAAATCAGTGGGATGAATGCACTATGTATACCTTTATTGTTATTGTTTGTAATACTACTGAGGAAATTCCATGGGATTTTGTTCACATATTATATTCGGAAAAGTGAGCAGCAAACCACTTTGTTTGCAGCAAATGTATCTTCCTGACTGGACAGCTGCTAAAAATGATCTGCTCTTGGAATGTCATCCTTGAGTCCAGTGATAACAATTGGTTTTCTTGGACACCTGCTGTCTTTTTCTTCTCCCCGCAGTTTCTGTTTGGGATCCATACAATCCAAAGACAAGTCTCTGTTTTTCCTCTGTTTAGCAATTTGTTACGCACCAATGCATTAATTATAGAAACAATGGACAGTAAGATTAGATTGATTGTATCATGGCGAGAAATGCAGGGTAGAGAATACCTGCACTGTGTCTGCAGCAACAGTAGAGAAGGCTGTAAGAACTGATCCAGCGGCAAGATAGAGATGTAGCAGAGGGGAGAAGACAAAAAGACATCAGTCCTGCTACTTAGTCCTTGAAGCATGATGGACCACTGTGTGCAAGCAAACCACCTGGGATATCAGTGATGCTTGGGTCAACTACATTGGGCCACCCACACTCATGCAAAGTGGAGAGAGGGGCTGCCAGCAGGGAATAGAGGTGATAATGTATGATATATGGGTTGACAGTGCTAAAGGCAATCATGGTGTGGGCAGCAATTCTGCTCATTCATTGCTCCCTGCCTTGCAACAAGGAGGATTCATTCCCTGAAAAAACAGAGCACTAATGCAAGAGCTTGCTGTCCAGTAAATGCATTCTTGAATGAGTGCCTGTACACCTAAAGAAACAGAGAGCAGCAATTAGCCCCACATGCTCCAGACCACTTTATCCTGTACACCAAAACTTCTTTCTCCCAGTAAAATCTATTTGCCAGAATTTCTCCTCAGACAGAGACAATACTCTTTTTTCAGAAAAACAGTCAGGCCTCTGATTTCTGCTTACTCTGCAGACCCTGATCTGAGATTAATGCAGACTGTAAGATTCCTTTCAAAGAGCTGGCTTCCCATTTGAAGAAATTATAACCCCTTATCATTGATCCAGACCAGATTGGTTTTATTAAAAACAGAAGTTACTCCCACGGCATGTGGCGATTATTTAGCACTATGCATTTTTCCTGTAAATACCATGAAGAGCTGTTAGCCATCAGTCTGCACAAGAAAAATGCTGGAGATCCTGCAAAAAATAATAAAAAAGCTGTTATTAATGTAGTATCTTGAAGTCCTTTAAGTTTGAGAGTATTTTTATATGATGGTTGAAAGAAAACCTATACAATCTCTCTTCTTCCTCCATGTATACTAACATTTATTTGCGTTACAGTAGCATCTGGCATTCCCAACTGACTTCAGCACCCCAGTGAGCTAGACATGGCACACACATAATGAAAGACAGTCCTGGGCTCAAAGAATGTAAGAGCAAATCTTTGCTCAGTGAAGCTAATGGCAAAACTCCCATAAATCAGTGGGGCTGGGATTCAAACTTACAGCCAAATTAGAGAAGACAGACAAAAAAGGTGGATGGGAAAAACCGAGACCTGCAGAGATCTGAATCTGAGACCTGCACTGAATCATCTATATCAAAACATAGCTGTAACAGAAGAGCAACCATTCCTTAGCAGAAGAACAACCTTTCAAGTATCCTGTCTCTGGCAGGGGCAGTAATGAAAGCATAGGAAAGCATAGGGAAAAAGTAACTATTGAAGAGATCTTTCCTTGGTACATCCTTTCAGTTTCTGTACTGAGATTTGATGCTGTTTGAAAACCCTCGGGTCATTCAGACCATGATGTTTAAAGTGAAGTCTCTCTGCATGAGTCAAGCCCTCTCTGGACCCATAATACACCTCTGTCCTCAGCACCTTCCATAGGGGAACTTTGGCTCTCACACTGAGCTTAAATGTGCACAAGGTCAGATGGGAATTGGTGAACTAGGCTGGAACTGAACTGCCTGTATTGTAGGAATAATTCTTTCCCTTCATCACAAAGGCATCCTTTCTTTCATCTCAGTTTCCAGAGCAATATTGGCAAATAAGATCCAGCTCCGTTATATTCTTTTAGTGGTAGAACCTCCTGTATGAGTTAAAAGACTCAATGCTTTCAATTCCCCAGCACACCTCACATCACAGTTGTTTACAAGTGGGGCTGGGCAAACAGGAATTAACCATTTTGTTCCAGATAAGAAATAATATTATCAAACTATTTGCATCAACACTTTTTGACATTAGCATTATATTCTTTTCAGCTTTCCAAATACCTAATGAGTTTAATTTCATGGAACACTGTGTCATTGTAGAGCAGACTATCACAGCACACTTTCTTTTCTCCTGCACACAATTCTGATTTTATACTATCCCATGTCACTTTTGTTATTGATTTTAGCTACATGTGTAGGCTACATTGCACCAGAAACTACAAATGAATGGGAAAAGATGAATATGGCACAGGAAGCCAAATTTGAAACAACAGATTCACACAGCAGGCTGGTGATAGGGCCTGGAGTAATTTGAGTATATCTGAGTTATAATCCGATATTTTGTCCCCAAGATACTATTTCACTTTGTCTTGGTCTTCTCTGCTTTTCTTTTCACTGAGTGAAAAGAGTGAAAGGGATGACTCTTATTGAGATGGAGACACCACTTTGTCTAGTTGGTGTTTGTTATCCAATGTGTTCCAGTTGGGTTACATTAATGATGGAATATTAGAATCATAGGATGGTTTAGGTTAGAAAGGGCCTTAATTATCATTTAATTCCAACCTCCCTGCCATGGACTAGGTCAACTTTCACTAGACCTGGTTGCTCAGATCGCCATTCAGCCTGGCTTTGGACACTTCCAGGGATGGGGCATCCATGACTTCTCTGGGCAACCTGTTCCAGTGCCTTACCACCCTCACAGTAAAGAATTTCTTCCTAATATCTTAACTAAACCTACTCTCTTTCAATTTGAAGCCATTCTCCCTTTTCTGTCACTACATTACCTTGTAAAAAATTTCTTGTTGTGGTGTGTTCAGTGCTCCAACACCCAGCAAGCCACACGCCCAGGCGAATTATGTAGATCCGTCCCCTTCTTCTCTCATTTATGGTTATGTTCCAGAAAGTTCCTTGTTCTTTAATACCGCATTGGCTCCCGGTTATCCTTCCCTGCCTACCCTGTACCTCATTGGTTCTTTGTATGTTTTCCTGCCTATGTACAACCCCTTTGCCCCACATCAATTGGTTTCCTGCAGTTTATGCCTCCCATTTTCTAGGAGTATAAAACTCCATGTCAAGGCCCTGCTCTTTGCTCCCCCATTCCTGCAGTACTGGACCCTCGCACCCCAATAAACCCGTCCTGTTAACCCTGCAAAGAGCCCCTCCTGATCTCTTTGTCTCCTCCAGCGCCTTTAACATCGGTGGGCTGGGCGAGCCCTTTCGCGGACCTCGCCAACCCTCCCGCATCGCGAACAGCTCCACCAGCTTCTCCCATGCGGAGAGAAGGGCCGGCCGCCGACCGCCGGAGCTAGCCGAAAAGGTGGTTGACAAGGCACACTGTGGCAGTTTCTCTCCATTGTTCTTTTAGGCTCTGGCCAGGCACTAGAAGCCCACAATTAGGCCACCCCAAAGCCTTCTCTTTGTTCCCATCCCCTCAGGCACAATGCTTATGTTGTAAATAGATCAGGAGCTGTCTCTTTGAAGCCCAAGGAGAAGAGATTAGGTATCTGTTTTGATATTTTTGCATTATGTTATCTTCTGCCTTTTGTAAAATTATTTACTTTACATATATACATCATTTGAGGCCATTTGATAAGACATAGAAAGGGGGGCTAGTCTTCATGATCTGAATATTCTCAAGATCTATGTCTTGCCAGTTGTCTAGTAACCATATATCCTTTAAACTATCCAGTCACCTTTTAATTTGCCTTATTAAAAGCCTTGTTGTCTCTTGAATCAAGACAAGTACCCAAGCATGGAGACTTTCCCACTGCAGGAAAAGGCTGTTATGTGCAGAGTTGGCATTGTTTTACCATGCCACACCTAAAAGGATATCATACATATTTATATTTTTATATCTATATAATAAATGAGATCTATAGATTTATGGGGGACATGGGCTAATGTCACACAGAGCACTTGGTACTGTGTTTTTGTATGACTGAGTTTGCTGATATTTCCATTGAATGACCTGTCCTATTTAGCCGTATGACACTTAATAATCTCACTGCTTGAAATAATGTCAGAAGATTCTGTTAACGGTAGAGCAGTCCCACATTGTAAGTTTGAGACAGCTCATTTGCTCACAATCCCTGCAGCACACTTCCATCCAGACATTGCCCATTATGTATAATCATCTGGGAGTAAAGCAGGCTCAGTGCAATATTTGGGATAGTGCAATGGAAAGTGAGAATCATATGGATATATTGCTAAAATTCTCATGTACTTGGACTGAATATGGAAAACTGGCCATCATCAGAGGAGAACTATAACCAGTAATTTACACTTGGCTACCATTTCTTACTTACACTGAGAGGGAAGATTTAGTTTAAACCTTGTTTCTGTGCTCATTAATACCAGATATGTGCACACCTGGATCATTCTCTATAAAAAACATGATCTGGCTCAGGTATGAGAATCTGACAGTATTTATGTCAAATTAATCAGAGTATACACTGCAGTGTTTATCCTGGCCTGATGACGGCTGCAGGAAGAGAGATGATAGCTGATCCAGCGTAAAATCATGCTTTTGAAATATATCAAACAAGTGTGAATGGGCCAAATGAGTTTGTACTAGTTCTGCATTTTGCCTCAAGAGGTAATAACATTTTTGATCTATTAAGTATGCCCCTAAAACTATTTTCGCTGTCTTCCCAACTGTAGTTTACAAAGAAATAGATTTTTCCATTTTTAACTCGTGTATACAGAAGTGGAGCTGTGCAAAAAGAAATATGTATTTGCTGCCTTATAATTAAGTGCATATCCAAAAATAATCTCAAGTAAGCAAAATTTAAAAAAAAGGTAATTATTTTTATTCAGGCCATTAAAATTTTCTCCTATATTTACCTACTAGATGCTAGTGAAAAATGAAATTATGTGAGAAACAATCATACCTACCACACTCACTAAGTTCTTCCATTGGTAACAGAACAAATTCAGTCTATATTTCAATATATAGAAAAATAAAAATCCTTTGTCCTGCAAACTTCCCCTTCCTTGGCAGATGGTAGAAGGTTCTCCCACAACCCTTGCTTTTTTTATACCTATTGAGCAAAATCGTCACACTCTGTCATTGATTAGCCAGTTGGCCATTGCCAAACAGAGTTGACAAGGAGCTATTTTTCTTTCTTTTTCTCTTCACTGGTGGCATCATTTTAATTTACTCTACCTACTGGTTTTCATAAGCACATTGAAACTTTACTATTTTATGATTTTGCACGTGATTGAAATTGGTCAGTGGATTTATTCAGGGAAAAAAATATTCAAGGGTGGGGACAGCAAGCCAGTCTTCCCACAAATCACATCAGTCTTCTTTCTTCAAGGAAAGAAAACTTTAAAAAAGAGAAAGATGTTACAGTAGCTAGCATAATCACCTAAGTTATGAGTGGAATGAATTCAACTAATAACTTCTATGACCCTGGGAAAGATTCATAAAAGTACTTAGCAAGGTATTTTTAACATAACTTTTGGTGTCAAATTCCAGAAGCCAAATTCACAAACCTGCACTATACAGCTTCTGAACAGACCCAAGTGCCTCAGGACTGGACTCAGCAATCACATGCTAAGGGTCTAACTAGAAATGTAACAGATATTTGATTTAGAAGTACAGCCAATGTAGTCTTCCTATATGCTCAGGGGAAAGACAAGTGCAGGTGTAAAAGGCAGTTTACCTCCCAGCTGAACAAAAGTTGAATTTCCCTATGAAGACAGCCAGCTTTTTTCATCAGTTATGTGAGAAATCTAGAGCGACATTGCTTCCAATAATCAGTTAATTGCTTAAATGAAACGGGATGGAGCCAGCACCAAATGGGGCAAAAGAAAATAGGTGGCAACATTGATTCACAAAGGAGAAAATAATGGCAGACAATTTGAAATCCCATCTATCTCCTCGGTTTTTCTGCCCACCTAGCAAGTCCCCGCTCCATGAAGGTTGGATTCATGGAGCAGTGCTCCTTCCTGCCCTTCCCTTCTCTGTGAATGACAGGTTTGCTGCAATTTTTCAAACTGATCTGGGCGTGGTGATAGCTTAAAGGGGTTAGAGTAATTGCTGGTGAGTAAGAGAGTCTAGAGTGTTTGTGTCCTGGGGAAATTCAACCTCAAACGTCCCATCTGAATTGCATGTTTCCTTACCAAAAAGCAACCCTTTATGAAGCCCTCTTGACAGGACTTTTCCAACATGTTGTGTAATGCATATTCACATAACAGCATTGGAGCCCTGCAGTCTGAGCTAAAAGGTGATCCTTAAGGAACTGAATTGGGTTGAGATTTTACATATGCCTGACATAATACTTCCTCTGAGTCTTATATTATAATCTGATATGAGAGAAAATGATAAAATATTAACACTCTCTCCTATTGCCATTCTTTAAAGTGACTTGAAACTTTCTCTTGATTAATCCCATTTGTAAAGCTTGTAGAGTTGGGAAAGTAAAGGAGGAGGAGGACCAAATGTAAAGGGGGACTATGGAAGTAAACCTTTGGGTTATTTCCTTATTTGATCTTTTCCAGATTTACCTTTTGATTTGCAGGCATGCACAACACTGATTAGACCCAGTTGTCATTTACCCTCATGAAAAATGTACTTAAGCAGAGTTATAGCAGAGCTGCATGAATTGGGGAAGGCAGAAGGTTATATATGGAGATGATTGGAGGTAGGTCATTAGGCTGAGCTTTGTCTTCAATAGTGATTCAGAAATATGAAAAAACAATGGTACACTGTTCATAAGTCTTATTTATCTTTTCCACGTAATTATTTTTTTTGTTTCAACAAGAATTAAATGTGCTCTTTCTTTTTTGTCTTCTGCTCCTGTCAGTTTGAATTGCAGAAAGGTGCCAGACTGACTGTGTTAGAGTTTAAAATCCTTTAATTATCCACCAAACAGGTTATGTGTGGACAGCAGACATGTGAGCTTCCTCATGCCACCCTGACAGTGCATGCAACCAAGCTCCCGGGGCTGGAGAGAGTCTGGCAATCTTGCTAGTGAAAGAAAAACACAGGACCACATCTGCACCCAGTGAAAACTGACATTGCTCCAAAAACCTGAGCAGTTGTAAGCTCTGTATCTTTGATTTGATCTAGCTATTCAGGTGAAGAAATAATCAGTAGGAATTAGCTCTCTGTAAAAATGATTGGTTATTTGCAAGTAGAAAACTGACTGATACCACTTAACTGCATTAGGTTGCAGATAGTCTTACTGCATTTCCTTAAATATTAATGCAGTCTATCTCTAACATTTGAATATGAAGTACCTTCCATCTTTTTATCAGTCTCTGTAAAATAGTGCTTCCTTAAATTCTTCTTATATATATTCTCACTTTACTTAAACCTAAATCCTCTAGTTCTGATATCTTCAACAAACTCAAATAGATCATCAAGCTTAATTTTATAGTAATCTTCAGCTAGTTTAAATACCTCAGTCCTGTCACCTCTTAATCATCTTTATTATTCTTCTAAGACTAATTCATTCTCTCCTCCATTCTATTTATCACCTCAGTTTCTCTGCATTCTGCTGCCTTGATTTCTGTTTTCATTCATATATATTGACCTTATTTAAACAGCATAGGCCAAATTCTAATCTCAGTCATGGCATTCTAAATCTAGAGTAACTGACTTCAGTGATTCCAGTTTTGATTTTATGTCAATGGATTTACTTCAGATTTACTCTGCTATAACTAAGCTCACAATCTGGCATTCTGGTGTTTAAAACTCAAATCTCAAAATACCCTTGTGTTTTTTTGTTATTCATTCTCTTTTGAGTTTAAATTATCATTCTCTTGACCTCCTTAAAAAAGAAAATCATATGGAAAATTTAAGTGGAGGTGCCACCCTGCCTTGTTTAATACTTATTCACTTCTGGAACTCTCTGCCCAGCTGAAGTCATGTGAGTATATTAAATTTTGTGGAAGTTAATGTCTTTTAATGTGTTGGGAGGGTTTCACTCCAAGCTTGCAGTATAAACTCTTGGGAATGAAACATCATCACAAATTTTGATACCCCCTCTTTTACGTACACAGATTTTCTGGGACTTGTTTCCTAAGATACAGATATATATCAGCTCCATTTCTCCTAGAATAGCCGAAGCTTGAGAAAGCAATACAAGACATTCATTCTCATATAACATTTAGATGTTATGCTGGCAAGTGAGTTTAGAAACTAGAGACTAGAATAGACTGATAAGAAATCTAATTTTTGAAGACTACAGGTGTGCCAGGACTTTTTTCTCTTTTCTTTATGCTCTGCTTTTCCTAATTTATGATTCATGTTTAATGTAAAAATGAAGAACCTGTTTTCAGTCCATCCTCTTTTAACAACCGTAACTACTATGCAAATCACCATAACCTCAACGGAGGGGTGAAGTGACTTTACATGTTTATATGATCATTCTTTAAGTGGGAAAAGAATTTACAGAAAATTGAAATGACATGCAGCAAGTTGGCTCCAAAGCAGATTCTCTGCTTAAAAAAAACAACCCAGAAGAGCAATTCTTGGTTATACAGGAAGATGTATTCATTCTCTGAAGGGAAATAATAACTTTCTTTCATCTTTTTCTAAGAAGAAATAATTTTTAAAATATTTTCCACAGTGTTGTCTTCCCATTCAAGTATTTGATGGTACCAGTCTGTTGAAAGAGCTCCTTGTTCTGTTGGCAGTCCTGCTCTTTTTGCTGAGTTCCTCCTATTGAATAAGAAGCTGAGAATTTGCTTCACGTCAGTTTGTGCTCTAAAGATGAGTATGTCATTCATAGATCTGTGTGTTGAGATACAGCATAACCTCTGCAAGAAGTTCAGAATAAAACCAGTAACTGCTTATAGTAGAATTACAGGATTCCCCATATGCCTGGAGAGCTCTAAGAGAGACACAGAGCTTGTGAGGGTCCTGAAAATGCTCACTCTTTAGATGTGAGGTTCCTTTACAAATGACTGAAATTGATTCAAGAATTTCTTCCTGACTTCTCTCCATATGATTTACTATTGGCCCTCTCAAGAGCTTACATCTTATAGGACAGGGCTGGTAGAGCAAACTAGGGAAAAGACCTTACTGATGTGAAGGCAAAAGCAACTGTTCTACCTGAGTCAAACTCATAGATTTGGGTTCTGACAAATCCATGTGATTGCCTGTTTCCACCAAGGAAATAACCAGGGCAGTCACTGGCAGGTGATGAGTGTGGTTGCACTGCTGGGCTTGAGACTTCCCACAAGGAACCAGGTCCTGCTGCTCTCTTCCACAGAAACCTTCCTACAAAATCAGACCTTTTCAGGTATGGCTGATTTTCCATCTATATATTCTTTCACCTCAGAGAGTCACAAAGTGTTTTACATACTGAAGGGAATCACTTTGCCAATCCATTGCTATGGAGAAACATGGCAACTCGTTAACAATGCACAGCGATATAGCACAACACCTGCTGTCCTTTAATGAAAGGAAAAAATGCTAGATCCAATTGAAGCTTCAGGGAGTTATTTTTTTAAGTAAGGAGAATGAAATTACTCATCAGTGTTCTACCCAATGATTTTTAATTACCTTACTTTTTTGTCTCTTGTGCAACCACTCATCTCCAGGATCACTGCCTCTCCTTTTCTGCTGAGTAGGAGGACAAGCTGCTGAGGGTATGACTGGTTCTGCAGGCCCCTCTCAGGAGCAGGTCGTTATCTCAACCTGTCCATCTTCTAACCACCCATGTGAAAATGGCAATGGTATTGCCCCCATGTTACAGCTGGGAAACTTGAACATTCAATGACTCATCAAAAGTTACACAGGAAGACTAAGGCAGAGCATGCACTCTATTTCTTTTTTTGAAATCTTTGGCAGTGCTGCTAACCCTCATTCATTTGTTCTCTCTGAATCACTAAAAGAGCTTCTGTTACAGTTTTATCTGAAGTCAGTTATGTGTATACGTTTTATTCTAATGCACGTTATAAAACGTGAAGCCTCAGCCTTAGATAACCAGATATAATTAGTTATTTCCTTAAGAACCTATATTTAAGAATTCAAAATTTAACATGAAAGAAAATCTGGTTCTCTTTTTATAACAGTTTTATGTTTTTTTTCATCTGGTACATTCAACCATTGCCCATGATTTATGCCCAGTAGATGGAAAAGGAACATGCAGCATTTATTTTGATAGAACTTTCCTTATTTTTGTTAATTGTAGACGCCCTTGAACACAGACAATACTTCTGTTTTTCAGAAGTCAGGAAATATTTGTGAACTGATTTACATATATTCTGCTCTTCCCTCCTTGTGGATGTGTTCTGAACTGTCCTTCATATGACCGTTTTTTCTATCAGGATGCTGATTATATTTGTTATTGTATAGAAAAAGTAGACATTAATCACTAAACTGCATGATGCTTTCTCCATACAGACTGAACGCATCAGAGTTTTGCTCCTCTTGTACATAGGTATCTATTTGAAGTCTTAAAAATAAAACCAACCCATGTCCATAGTCCATGTGCTCTTGAAATATATTAAGAAGGAATATTACTGAAAGAAAATACTGTGATGTGCTCATAAGAAAAAAGAAAAAAAAAAAATACAACCCAAAACCTAAAAATCCCAGAAAAATACTGTGGCACTTATTTAGCAGGAATACTGTGCAACAACATCTAAAATATTTCTCCAAGCCATTACATATGATAAAGAGGACTTAGTTCTGAGCAGCCTGGACTATGGAGTGCTTATGTTTCACCAAGTACAACAGCAGTTATAGTGCAAAGGAGTACATTAGTAAGGGGATATTCCTTGGTTATATTACCTAGTAGTTCATAGGGAAAGATGCTTGGAAGATCAGGATGCCTACAGATCTTGAACGAGTCTGGCCAGCTGGGACAAGCATCTCTGAAGGGATGCAGGTTAGCATGTGAAAGCAGGACACTCAGGCGCTGAGGTGGGTAGTCATGCACACACCTAAGATGGATATCTAGAAAGATAAATCTTCAGTGTGGCCACACTCTTTCACAGGGAAATTCAGAGAGCCCAACCACGGAATAAAACGGCATTAAATCTTCTCTATCGGGGTTGTCATCAGTTATTGTGAGAATATTTCCCCGGGGTTATATCACTTTCAGGATTTTCCACTCTATCAGGGAATCTCCATATCCCAGCTCCTGGTATTCAAGCTACATTTGGAAGAACCTTTGAGGATCCCAGAGTTATTGATGCTTCTTGGATTTTCAGTCCTGTGACTCGCAGAAGATGCAATAGCCAAACAGTGTACATAATAATAGTTATTAAAGTAGCACAGCTTGTTATTTTTAGTTAAATTTTCCCTTCTAGTGCATGACATTTAAGATGGACTGTATTGCAAGACTTCTGATCAGAGAAGTACAAGAAGAATAGAGAGTTACCAAACCAACTCTGCTGGCCAGCCAAGAAGATGACTACCCAGAGGGAAGAGGAGTGGATTGAGGAAGAAGGGTGGAGAACAGAGATTCTACAATGTTAATGTGCTGGCAGAGCTCTTTCCTGGAAGCCAAGTAACAAAGGATTTTGTGATCTTCTGTCACATGCATAAAAAGAAGCACATGTAGAGAGTGACAGCAGCTTGGGCCTAAGGTCCCTTTCCCATTACCATGCAATGGACACTGCATTCTTCCTTGGTTATTGTTGTATTAAAGTCTTATCCCATATTGTTTACATCTGATGCCTTTTCAGCACAGACCATTCTTTTTGTCTCAAAACGTCCCCTTATTTCATGTTCTTTTGTTACGTGATGAGTGGAGACGTAATACAAACTTTTCATTTTATCCATCTTTATAGCTGTATTCAGTAACCAAGCTTGATTATTAAATTTGAGCCTTATTCTGCATCAATCTACTCCTGTGCTATGTTCTCAGGCCAAGTCGCCTAAGCAGACCATAAACCAGATGTGTTTCTTAACTTCTTCAGGACTTAATTTTGCCACTTGGTTTGGATCACAGAGGAGTTTTTAGCCTGCAGTCTTTGATGCCTTATGTTTGCCTTCATAAAAATTATATAGAAAGTTATAAAAGAGTGATAAGGCCTTCCAGTTTTACCACCAAATGGAAAAGTTGTCCACACAAAGAATTTATAACCATCTTGTAGCAATTTCTAGGATCTAAAATCATTTTAGATGATTATGCATTAGAGATGTTGAAAAGAATGTAAACCTACCAGTTTCTATGCAAGAATCATGAGAACTGACTCTGTTTCCCACTTTTATATACCAAAGGCCTCTCTTCAAACCCCACTTACATGCTGAGATACGTTGACTTCAATAGGACAACTTACGTGAGTAAGAAAGATTTGAATGAATGAGGGTTTCAGGCATGGGATATAAGATCAAGAAGCATGAAAGCCTTTTAGTTAATTCACTTCAGCATTACTAATACTGAGTGACTGAAAAACTTTAGTTATGATTAATGACATTGGGATTTTTTTCAAAAGATAGAGTCAGTCTTTGTAAGTCTTTTTGCCTGTTTTTAAAATGTGATGGATACATTTAAAACATATTAATATTAAAAAAATATTACTCTTCTAAAAAAACTTGCACATTCAAAAAAAAATTGGTGAGAGACAGTCTTTAAGCCAAGCTTTCCAGTCATTGAGTGCTGTATGAGAAGCTTCCTTTTGGAAATGGATGTATTTAAAACCGTGAAAGCTTCCAGAGTCTTTTGTGTACTTGAATTTTGTGACAAGATAATAATTTTGTTGCATTTTTATCCTGTAAGGGTTAGCAGAAATGTAGTTTGTAGAAAAATGCAAGGACTTTAAAAGGAAAACTTAGAAACATTTTTGCTGTCCAGGACTAGAGTGGCAAATAGCCTCATATTAGGCATCTGCACCATCCCCTCATCTTTCCCTAATATCCTTTTGGTAGAAAATATCATTTTCATCTCAACAATTTAAACCCACTCAAATAAATTATATGAACATAAATTAATAAAAATTAATGCACAGAAGGAAAAAAATTGCACTAACCTCTACTTTTGATATGATAGTGCTTTCCCTTGGAGACTGCATATAATTTACTCACAATAATAAACTCTTTGCACAAAAAGTGCTATTGCAACATCCTGCAATTAACAAGGCTGTTTCATACTCTTAATGATAGCTAAGCAATGGAAATAATAAGGCAATTTACAAATACTGAAACAAAAAGAAGTTGTATTTCCTCACATACGTATGGCGTGTTCTGATCCATTTATGCTTCTGCTGAGTTCTGCTGAAGCATGAAAAAGGTTGTAAATCATATTTGACATACATCCCATGGGTCAGCCACCACTCTTCTAAGAGCACTGAATGGAATGGGAATAACCACTTTTGGAAGCAGAATATGAAAAAGAAACTGTGATGTACTGTACAAGGCGAAAGCCATCACTTAAAAATGATCGGCAGCTTAAACTCAGTTGCTTGCACTTCTTTTTTCAATCCAGGCAAGGAAATGGTAGCACAGAATGGCAAGACGGCAATCTTCATGAACTTTTTTCATGAACTTGACATGGGATGAGCCCCAGCAGGGTCGGAGACTGCTTCAGGAGTGCAGGGGTTGTGTCAGGGTATTAATGGAATGGTGATCTAAAAGAGACTCAACTGGTCCCATCAGTTCTTACTTTTGAGGAAAAAACATCTTCCACCATTTAGAATTCAGGGCCCTATTGCTCACAGCACAGAAGAACAGATATTTTGTGTCTTCATGTGAACAGAAGCCCCTTGAGGAAGTATTATAGAAAGAGTGAGATATAGCAGCTAATCAGTTCTATTGCTGTTGATTGCACTCTGTAAATTTGGTAACGCAGACCCAGTTCTGCACCTAATGAAGATGATGACCCAGTCCAGTGGGACTAGGATCAAGCCATGAAGGTGTTTGGTATGCCACCGTCTCAACCCCATAAGCATATGACAAAGATGCTCTCACGTACCCAGGCAGAACTGTTATGACGTTCAGCGCATCTGCAAATGGAATGGCTGTGTTTGCACCTGCTCTTTTGTCTAGGCTGCCTTTTCCTATTTCAATCAAGTTCCACCCATGTCCTTTCTTTTCTCTGTCTCTTAGGTATTTGCTATAACCAAGAGAAAAGAGCAGCCTGACGTTTGTTTCCTCAGTAGGAATGAAATACCTGTGCTGGTATCTGTTGAAGTGGTCAAAAGTAATGACAGCAAAAAAAGGCAGCTCCCACTGCTTGCAAAACTCATCCAACATCTCCTGCTGGCCAGACTGGCACTGTCCATGCACGGAGCAAGTAACACAAGTTCCTGTGAGATGCAGCATCTATCCCACATTGCCTTCATGTACTGCTGCCCCTCAAACACTAGTATCAGGATACAGAAAACAGCAGATACGTACATGCATGCATGCATGCACATATGTGTATGTGTAACCATGTATATGTATATTAATGCATTAACTCATTTGTAGATGAAGAGCAATCAGCAATGTCATGACATCATGGGGGCCTGTAATTGCACATCAATCTGGACTCTGTGCCTTGATCTGCAGGCTCGCATTACTGGCAATAATATTTCTGGTGTAATCATGCATATACTTTGTATTCCTCTGGCCAGGATGAAGCTGTAGGAGCTAATGTATTCTGAGTCAGACCAACTGCCGCTCATGAAGGGAAAAAAAGACTTGCTTGAGTAACCGTAATAATTGGAAAATTATTTTGATAGCCTGAAACAATCTTATATATCACAGAACTTTATTAAAATAATATCAAATCAAATTAACTGCTATTCCATAATGAATTAGGTAACAAGGTAGGCAGATATTAATCGGCCTTGGCTCCCAGGCAGGGGAGCCAGGAATTTATTAGCTCTTGCGGCTTGTGTGAGGGTGAAGACAGAAATCAGTATCACAGGCTGCAAGGGAAGCCCCTGAGACAGCTGAGCTTTTACTTTTTTCTCACTTTCACTTTATAATCCATCATTAAACACTTGTATTTCTTTTATGTGGGGTCTTATGAAATTTTTAATTTTTTAATTGCTTTGTGATTTAATAATGAGGATTTTTGTGCATCTGTGTGTGCATAGCATGTGTAACTCAGCTGCCAATATTAGAATTAACTCACCTTTGTCCACCTATGGCTAACCTTTATGGAAGAAAAAAGTAATTTAACAGCTTGTCTATTTACCAGCAGAAAGATTGCCAAGTTCATAGGCATTGCAGCATAAATACCAGAGTTTAATTGGCTATAAGACCTGTCTTGTTCTGTCCTATCCTATCCTATCCTATCCTATCCTATCCTATCCTATCCTATCCTATCCTATCCTATCCTATCCTAAAGGAGGAATGGAGGAACAGTGGGCAGAAAGCATGGAATAAGAGGCAAAATAGGGTGTGATGTCCTCCAGTGTGATCTTAGTGATAGCTGGCACTACGCACCTAGGAAGTGATGAGGGTATGCCCTGTTCATTGTTTTTTGTTGGAATCAGAATCAGCACTAACTTTATTTCTGGCTGTTTTGTGCAGTCTGCCACTAATTCCTGGCTGGGTGATGGTCCTAGCAGCTGCATGAGTAGCAGAGGGCTGGAACTGACTTTTTTTGCTGGGTTTCTGTTTGTGCAGGGAGATAGATGCCCCTTAGTCTGAACTATGACAAGTGAAGTTACAAATCATGCCAGTACTAGCAAGAAAGAAGACACTTATTTGATTCAAAAAACTCTCATGAGAAAAACACCTTTTGGAGCTGGAGCTTATTAAGTCATGACAGTAAGTGAAACTGGAGTGGTGTGTTCTTGGGAGGCTGGCTGTTTGGGTGTTTGATTGAAAAACAGGAATGGATACAATAACAGAGATAGCGGCAGCGGGTGAATTGAGTAAGAGAAAACTGTCAGGGAAATCAGACTTCCATTTCCTTGGAATAAGCTGATTTAGAGTCCCAGATTTGGAAAACAGGTGAAGAAATTAAAGTGAGAGGAGAAAATTATGTTTTTGAAATATCTTCTGGATATTTGAAAAAAAGCTGGAGGGGCATATCTGTCTCTGTATCCTGTCCCAGAAGAGAACTGAGGCTTGTTCATGGGACCTCTCAGCCAAAAGGAGGATAAGAAGCTGATGTTGCACTTCCACTCAAGATTTTAAAAAATATCTCTAGTTTTGTTTTTCACGTATGTAAAGGCAAAAGGTGTCCAGGGCTGCTTGTTGCTTCCAGAAGTTCTATATCTGAGCAGGGCCAGCTGGGGCCATTTTGGTTGTCCTGCTAGGGAGGGAGGAGAGAGTGACACTGGTGCTTATTCTGGAACACAGGCCCCATGTATCCCACCCCATCTTGCTTTCTGCAGTTTTTCTCATAATTCTGGTCTGACCTTGCTTCATGAACAATAGGCATTCCCAGCACTGATATTTTCTGTTCCCTTCTTTCTTTGTATCTGTGGAAAGGATATCAAAAACAGAGAAGTCAGAAGAACAGAAGCCTCCAGCACCCTTTCTAGACAGAGCACAAACTTTGTGCAGTGACTAGTGGGATATATGAGACCAGTGAAATCTGTATTGCAGAGCAGAACCAGATCAATCTATTAGACCTCTCCCAGGCTCACTGCCCAGACACTGAGCAGATGCCTTCACTTTTTGTATTATTATTGTCACATTTTCTCCTTGGATTATCGCCTACCTTCTTTTCCCTCACTTGGCACTTTCATTTGGACATGGAATTTCTTGAGCATTTCAGGGAATGTCAGGGAGACACCAAAGAGGAGAAGTAACAGAAGTACCTGTCCTTCTGCTAGGAGCTGGGCAATAGAAAGTAACTTTATTGTCTATGTGCATTAACCATTCAACATGGCTATTAACAAAACACAAGTAGTCACCTCAGGGTGATCTTTTTTCAGTCAAAACTTGTATTGTTCTTGTGAGGAGAGTGTTATGATGGGCAGGAAGGTGCCTGGATGAGGTTGAAATAAAATATGTTAAATTTGCGGAACACTGATGAAGTGTGTGGTGCAACTGCAGTTTTCTTTAGAGAAGGGAAGGAAAGGATAACATGTTCCTTACAGAGCTACATTTTGGGGGAGTTTAGGGAAATCACTGCATATTCTCTTCTGGCCTTTGAACTAGAAGCCCAGCTATTACCCCAGATGAGAAATTCAGTTTTGTCTTGACAAATGTAAGCAGAGCATTTTACTCCAACAACTTATTCTTGTTCAAATATAAATGCTGTTGTAAAGAAAAACACTCCTTGTCATTAGAGTTGGCTTTGGACTCTCAGCATATAAAGGAAGTGGAAGAAAGTGCATGTTTGATGACATGTGATGTTCAGTGTGTGCTGTAGTGATGTCATTTATGACAATTCATGCATTGCTATTTCCGTTTGCCTGCTGGACTTTCATGATTGTAATTTCTGGACATGCCAATCTACACTTACAAAAAGAAGACTGCACAAAGAATGGTTTTCTGGTAGGCTGAGGACACAGCTCCTTAAATTTTCCTACCCTACAACCTGCATTTTACAAGTCATCGCTCTAAGCTGAGAGGTAAACACTGTATGGTTCAGGGAGCAGGTGAGAGCAGGTGAGAGCAGGTGAGAGCAGGTGAGAGCAGGTGAGAGCAGGTGTGAGATGCAGGAAGTTGCCCACACATTGAAGCTGATACAGGCTATTGCAGCACTGGGGAGCAGGGCTGAGAAAGCTCCAGTGATAATCCCTGGGATGTCTCCTCTCTCAGTTTGCCCAGCAGCCTCATGCTGGCCCCATTCAGCTCTTGGTCATGTAGCAGAAACCTGGAGCCTCAAGGGCCACAGTATGCAACACTGGCACTTGAAAGTTCCCAGTTGTCAGGCAGCTCCCATCTTGTCTTAAAGAAATATCTAAGAATATTCCAAGGTATTAGCACTCATACTTTGGAGGTGCAGTAATATGTGGATCTTTTGTTTTTCATACTTTGCACATAAAGAGGTCCAAATCAAAATTACAACTCCCTGGTTGATAATTACTTCTAAGAGAATAGGATTTATACAAGCCCACTGCTTAGGGAGATAAGTAAGAGACCTTAAAATAAAAATAAGGGGAATAAAGGTCAAATGCATAATGGTTGAGATGCATGTCAGGAAAAAATTGGCTTTTTGTATGTGCCTTTTTATAGAAACATTTAGTTTAAAAATGGTGGTATTAAATGGAATATTTTTATTAAATACCATAGCATTAACTGAAATGATGCACAAGTGGGAGTAGTAGACACTGATTAAAACTAGTTAATGTAGATTTTGTTTTTGCCATCTCCTTCCAAGAGTTAAGACACAATTTGGGTTTGCCTGCTTTGGGAGCTACACAAAGGTGAGGAGGTTTGTTTCAGCCTGATGGAGATGAGAGAATAACAGAAGGCTTCTAGGGGATTAGTGATGGAGATTTGGGAGGCATCTGCCTGGGGATCTGAATGTGTTAGCTCTCCCAGGGCCCACAAAACTGAAGTCTGGACTGGGCTCAAATTATGTTTCACACAATTCAGTTTGAGCTCTCTGTTTCTAACCCTTTTGAGCTCTCTTTGGGGTTTAGAGTGCATTTAAATGCAATAAAGCCACCAAACACCAAACTAAACAAATTATTTTCTCAATTCTTGCCACTTGTATTTCATTCCTAACTTACCTCATTCTGTTTCTCACACAAAGCATTCAGGTCACAAATGCAGCTTCTACAAAGAATATTAAATCTCTCTTCAAATACAACCAGATGGATGACTGAAGGATAAGGTAAAAATCAATAAAACCCATTCATGTTGGTGTGAAATCTCACCAGTTCCAAAGTTTCTGAAGGTTCTTCTTGTTTGCTGCTTATTCATTAGCCCATTTGATACAAGTAATTTCAACTTGGTTTCTATTAAGCATAAATCCAAAGGCACCACCACAGCTAACAAGGCCTCTGTGCAAACTGAGCCACAGAGCACTGAGCTGCTGGTGTACAGAAGGGCATGAACAGCCTCCCAGCTGTAGACCCAGTTGTTAACTGCAGTAGCTGCAACTGCTAGCTCACGTGCTGGTCCCTTTGGTTGCACAAATACCATCCCACCGCAGCTGGACCAAGCACAAGACAAACACAATCACTAAGGCTGCAGTCGTGGAAAGGTCTGACCATGCTTATGCTGTCAGATGTCTTGCATCTTGGTTGGTTGCACCTTCCTGTGATAAAAGGCCTGAAATTACCAACGTGATGATGTGTTCAAGGAAGTAGTCAATAGAGTTAGTCGGGTGTTAAAAACTGGTGGGTTATTTAGGTATTTTGGAAGCTGTGGGTCCTTCTCAGTAGAACATGCCTGTCCTGGTTGTTGTTGCTGTAATGCTGTCAGTGGCCATTTTGTTTGCCTTCTGCGTGCTGCAGGCTTCCATTAGGATAATGAGTGGAATATAATGTACTTGACTGATGCATTGCTGTAAAGGGATAGTGCTTTAAAAATAAGAGCCTGAATTCTCACTTACATTGAGGCTATTTTACATCATTCTGGCAAGCACAAGAGGTCTTTCAAGTGGGTGTAGAAGTAACTTATGGCCCATTTACACAGCCAGATCAGTGTGAAGTGACCTTCATGTAAATGACAACCAGGCCCCAAATCGTTAAGTTACTTTTTTTAAAGATCCAAGTTGGCCGAGGATGTTTTGAGAGGGGAAGTGAAGTGTTTTTCTTTCTTTTTTTTTCTTCTCAAATTAGTCAAATGAGGTTGATCCCTTTAAAGGATGGAAGAGTTCACCACGGCTCCAGAAAAACATCAAGTATGAGAGCCTAGATTATGTCAGAAGACATGCAGCAGCCCACGCATTAGACTTGAAATCTGTGCTCGCACCTGCCCCGACTCATTTTTTTTCCCTTTGCATTTATTGAGATGACACAATGTCAACAGAATTCTGCAAACTTTATGACAAAATTGTGACAGATCTGCAATGGCAGAATGACTTATGGAAATGTTGAAGTGGCTTCTCAATCAAGCCTCAGGATAGCTTGTGACTCCATTGTCTTAGAGGTCAGAAGTCAGACTCCACCAAGGAGAGACATCACTTGATTCTGGTCCAATTTCCTGCCATATGCTGGAGGTGGGAGGGGGGAATCAAGGCTTTTAATTGCTCCATCCCTATGTTTTCTCATCTGCATTCTCCAAGCTAAAAATGCTCTCCATAGCACACTCCATTGTTTGCAATGTGGTCTGATAAGTCCTTAAAATGCTTCAGATATGATTCCTTGTGTTCTTGACACTTTCAAATCATTCACTGTTGCCCAGAACAAAGCAATGGACTCCCATGGACATAAGCAGGTAGGTAATATTGTGTTGGTAGTATTCACTCCCAGTTCATACCTGTGGAGAAAACTTTGCAAAGTATAAAAAAATGATGAGTCAGACCTTCTGTGCACTGTGAACTGGACGCTCCAGGAAGGCTGTCCAAGCACAGATAGATGGACAGAGACTATTCACCAGTGATACCCTGTTTGCCCTGGTGGAGAATGTCTCTTCATTTTCATCACCTTTGGTAGAATTTCTCTTGCTTTTACAAATGTATTTTTTCATGTCAGTTTCCCAAAGTGGTAAATATACTCTTCACACACTATGAATTGAAAAAAAAAAAAGAAAAAAAAGAGAACTGAGAAAGAAACTGCTTCTTACAGATATTTTTAAAATTAGGTATAAAATTATGATTGGAGAGCTTCAGCCTGTTGAGAACACAAACCTACTGTTCAGTGAGACTGGCAAGAGTATTTTATGTCTGATCTAAATATGGGGTTCAGGGTCACAGTTTTACTCCAGAGAGCTCTCCATGGCCTACAGTGGACCCGAGGCAGCTCCTCTCTTTGCAACCAGCTGCAGCTGTGCCTCTCAGAAAGGCTAAACCCATCTGCTGCAGGAGCAAGGTTTAGAAGAGGGGAAGGGGACATGTGAGGAAGCAGAACCAATTTCTTTCCAAGTTCTACATCTCTGGAAGCGCAAGTAATATGTATCCTTTGAAGAATGTCTGCAGCTTTCCCTATCAAAGTTTTGGTCACAGGACGAATCTGACTGTGGGCTAACAGAGATTAATTCATTTATTCTAGAATATTTTTCTCAGCGCAGTTACCAAGTCCAAATCTTTTCAGATTTGCATGCACCACCTTTCTACCCTGCCTTCTCCAAAAAGCAAATAGAAAATCCTCTTGTGACTATCAGTCCTCATAACAGCAAAACAGGGATGAGACGCTTGGCAGTGCAAATGCGCTACCATGAGGGATGGGGACCAGACAGACGGACAGCTGCCAGCAGTTCACACTGTAATAATGGGCTCAACAGCAGAAACAAACCCAGCACATCAGCCAAACAAAACTCCCTGCTCACCTGCCTGTTTCTGCCACTGTCTCCTGAACCTCAAAGAGGGTATTGCATCTAAGGCACGTTACGTGTGATTCCACAATGAATGCTGAAGAGCTAAAGTGTTTGGAGAGATAAAACTACCTGGTTTTCAGGTAACATTGGGAAACGCTCCTTTATTTCCATTCCCAGCAACATCAGTTCACCAACAGTCTTGGGTACTGAAATGCAATGAAAGGAAAAGCTGTGAGTATAACACACTTCAGTGACTTTCCTTGATACGAACCTCTTCACAGTTCACTGAAAGAGCTTAAGGAAACTCAGATGCTTCTGCACAACTTTAGTGTGGCAGGCAGATACCATGACTGTGGCTTGTTTATATTTCATGACTGTAACATTATTGTACCATTTGTTTATTTAAAGATGAACTTCCATGCTCAGTCAAACTTTAGACACATTATTTAAACATAAGCCAATTTGCCAATCATGTATCTACGGCTATTTTCCTCCATAAATACTTAATAATTGAAGATAAATGTTTGTAAACAAGACATTTTTTCCTCAACATTCATTTTCTTCTCCTGCTCATTCATACTAAGAGGTCATTGCAAGCTTCCAGTTTTCAAATTTATTTTGGAATATTTTTTATTTTCTTTGGGAATTATAGAATCATAGAATGGTTTGGGTTGGAATGGAAGGTCATCTACTTTTAACCCCTCTGCCACAGGCAGGAGCACTTTTCACTAGACCAGGTTTCTCAGAGCCCCATTCAGCCTGGCATTGAACACTTCCACGGATGGGGCATCCACAGCTTCTCTGGGCAACCTGTTCTCGTGCCTCACCACCCTCTGAGTAAAGAATATCTTTCTAATATCTAATCTAAACCTAATCTCTTTCAGTTTAAAGCCGTTAATGTCTATGACCAAACAACTCAATAGATGGATGACAGGCATTCTGCATGATTGTATGAAAAGAAGAGAGAGAAGGAAAGAGGACAGAGAAGGACAAGGAAGAAAACACTCACACATGAGTTCAGCCTTCGGAGGTGACTGAAAAAGGACAAAAAATGAAAGAAACAATCCATTGTTCCAAGCTTCAGATGGTGTCAGAATAAGTGGTAAACAGTGCTGAACCATTTTTTTAACCCATTAACTGCTCAGGATAAACAAATGAGATTTATTTCTGCTGGCTAAAGTGCATTAGAGCGCTATCTGGGTTTTTTTCCACCGATTTCAGCATTCATTAGAAATACACAGGTTTTCCCAGATAAAACATATCCTGGTTCAGATGTAGACTCTCAGAGCCTTGTGTTTCTCTCTTAAACACTGTTGGAGAAGTGCTATAACTCTGTCCAGTGATAAAACAGGTAGGATGAAATATACTGCTGCAAATCTTATTCTGAAATTAGACTGAAAAGCAGAAATTTCAGTACATTTTTAAAGATATCAATACATTTCTGCTAATGCAGTGTGAAATGGAGACATTTCAAAATGTAAGGATTTGAACCTGCAGTTCCTTCATTCCATACAAACATCCTACCCTTGCCAATAGGGCCCTGTGTTTGCATCCACAACCTAAGCTCTCCATTGCTATGAGCAGAAATTCTGAATGTGATTGGGCTCTTTGTCCTTTTTGGCTGTCTCTCTTTCCTGCTTTCCCCTCTCCTAAATAACAGTTTCATTAACAAAGCTGAAATAAAGATGGAGTTGGGTCAAAGGGAAGGAAGTGCCTGGAACATACTGGGATTTCCATAGAAATATTGTATTTTCATTCAATTCTGACTAAGATTAAAGGTTAATATTTGAAGAATTAATAAAGTTTTCATAATTTCTTTCCTGGATGAACAGATTGTCAGAATATAGGGAAGAATCTAAAAGTTATTAGTTTTGACAATATTCATGGTGTGTGG
Organism: Eulacestoma nigropectus; assembly: GCA_013397775.1. Taxonomy (NCBI): domain Eukaryota; kingdom Metazoa; phylum Chordata; class Aves; order Passeriformes; genus Eulacestoma; species Eulacestoma nigropectus. The sequence goes on from VZTE01003815.1 coordinate 2,237,157, forward strand.
TGCCTGATAAAAGTAAAGATTTTGAACAAAAACAAAAAATATGCATATCGCTTTATTTTTAAAGGTGTTACTGCAGAGAAGACACTGTTTTAAATTGCTTGCTGTTAGGGACAGGACAATATGAGGGTGGTTTCAGTAATTAATTTTCTTCTAGCATATTGCTCTCTTTAAATATGCCATTTCCTGCTCCCTTGCTAGAGGACCTTTCATGCCATGGGCCACAATTGCTGGTAATACCGATTTTTTCTTGAGAGGTGCTGTGTGCCTGTGACTTTGTTACACACTGATGTTACCAAGCACTGCCCAGCCTCTTCTCGAATGGGAACTTGAGAAAATCATGAGTCAATCAGTACCTCTGTGGGAGATGTAGGAAATACCGGGAACACAGGGATGAGGGAACAGCTCCTGTCTAAGCCCATGGCAACTCTCTGGATTCTGAGTTTTTTGAGGCTTTTCTCGTTTTTCATTTTTAGGTCTACCTATACTCTGTTAATACTGAACTCATAGGGACTGGAAACACTGAAGAGGAGCAGCCATTTTTTTCTTTCGTATTGCGCTGGGTGCAGAATCACTCTAGAATTCATAGCATTTTAAAACACAAAAAATGAGGATAGGAATCCTTCCAAACTTGCAGGGATTCAAGTCATACCCAGATGAATCATATCATACATAAACTTTCTGTTTCATTGTTTGCTGCTTGCTTTTCTTTCAGAAGGGTGGACGTCTGAACTGGACCTGCCATGCATTATAGCTGCACTTTCAGGTTGTGCATCCAAAACATAAACCTCTGTCACCTCCCCTTTCCATGTTTCCTTGGTGACAGTGGTACAATATCGGACGACTAGGCTAAACCAAAACATAGTTATTTAAACATTTATTATTTTATAACAGTGTGTTAAAATTTAAACACATTTTAAAGCTATTCCAGCTGCCTCTTTAAAAACTCTGTACTATCAATGGCTGAACTGGAAGGAGTTAATCACTTCTTCCTAATTTTCTTTTATAAATATGTGATTAGCCTGAATTATTAGGAAGGCACAATAGCTTTATTCTTCCTGTCAACTATGTGCAGAGAAGTCAGGATTAGTAATCTCCAGGGATCAGGAGCTGATTTGGTGGAGGCAGGCAGGAGGATGGCTAACTTTTGAACCTAAGAGGGCTTTTCTGGGCAAGGGTGACAGCTGTAGCATCTTTAGCCTGGATTTGAATTTGAATTCTATCAACCAGTGCAGCAATGCTATGACTTGGCACTATGTTATAATAATCTTTGTGACACAAATGTCGGGGGCTTTTTGTTACATGTCCTCAAAGAGATTTAGGTAATTAATGTTAAATTGATGATATAAAACCTCCATTCTATCTCTCTTACTAATTCTGATCTCCTGTAAATAGACAGAAATATTCACAGGCAAATAATCCCAATGCTGTTTTGGGGAGTTTTGATTTCTTTTTTATCATGAGTGTGGGGTCAATAGTTTCAGTAAGATATTTGTCTCTGAATCTGAAAGATTTTATATTGAAAACATTTTAAAAATAGGGATGGGACCTGAATGCATTCTCTCACTGAGAAGGCCATATACTATTTCATACTGTAGTCTTAAGTGAGAAAATGGGCCAATGTGTCAGAATTTATCAGCTTTTCAGCACGGTTGTGGGCTATTAAATGTTTATGTAGCAGATGGGAACAGTAGAGAAATACAGTGCATAGATGTGTTGGGCCAAGAGGAAAGGAAGTTCTCCAGCCTTCCCCCTTTGCTGTACTATGAACCTATGACCCTATTGCCCAGAGGCAAAAAAGCTACCTGCAGAGATGTCAGCAGTATGGAAAAAAGAATTTACAGTGAAGCACAAACACTCGGCTCTGCAGAGATGCTTTTCTTAGTCCTTGAGGCTTTTCGCCCATTTGGCTCAGTCTTGGCAAAAGCGTTGAGGAATTATTTTAAGTAGCACTAGGGCATAGAGATCAAGTAAAATGAGTGGAATTAAATGAGTGGAAAATAACTCAGGATGGAATATTTGGAATAAACTTGCTGACAACGGAATGCAATGGGCCAGAGACCTGATGAGAAATGCAAACTATGAAAATCCCATTTCTTGGGAAAGATCAGGTGAAATAGTATATTCAGTAGGGTTAAGTACTCCTATGCTAAACATGAGCTCCAATCTGAAAAGAATTTCAATGGCCTTATGCTTGATATGTGTGTTTTGTTAGGAACTTGGATCCATTTTTCTCAACGGGAAAGAGCTCAGAGAAAAACCTCTGCCTGAGTTTTTCACTCAATTAGCATATTCTTTAATTAATGAATTAAATTAGAGAATTAAACTTGGGCAATTGGTGAGGATAGATAGCAGTGTTGTAAATTTTACACTTTGGGGATCCTTTTGCTCTGGCCTTTTCCTTCCTAAATGATTGGTTAATAAATCTGACTAATGAAGCATGCAGATAAAAGGTAAAATTTTCAAATGCATCTAATTGACTTAGAATCTAAAGCCAATGGGATTTATTGTCCTTAAGTCATTTAGATGCCTCTGGAAGTTTTACTCATCTATTCCATTGTTAACATTGATAAAATAATGAACACTTACAGTCCACAAGGGGAAAAAAAAAAGAGAAAGTAAAAATAAGATTACTTATGGACTTCAGGAACTGAACTGACCACAGTAATAACTCCACATATCTTGTGGCTGAAGCTTGCTTAAGAGCTCTGGCAGTTTACTCCAAATATGCATCAAATAAAAAATGACTGAAGTGGTGTTACACTAATACATGATGCTCTGTTAACATCATCTCATCTTGCACTGAATCATGGGATCATTTCCTACAAGCCATTGGTGATGGATAGGTAGTTCCTAAGTCAATGGTGTATATTATTCTCTGTTCTTAATGTTAGATATACATTGACTACACCTTTGAAATGTTAATTTTCTTTTGAGGATATGTTTTAAGGCTGTCCTGGTGACACACTTTTTTTCCCCCCTGCAAAAAACTTAGTTTCATTTTCTTGAGAAATTGATGAAAAATCTCCTGTTTTGTACCTCTCTAAGATCTGGAAACTCATTTATTGCTACATCATGGCAGGGCTGCACCATCTGATGTTGTATAGCAGAGCCCCTCGTATGCCAAGTGATCTCCCACTACTCCAGTCCCAAGTAACCACCTGGGTTTGTAGAAAAGCAAAAATGAAATTGCTAAGTGTAAAATGAGTAATTGACAGTCCAAGCTTCATAGACCATGGAGCAGGAGAATGCAAAGCTGTAGATCCCATGATAAGGAGCATGAAGCAATTGTGAAATGAGGGAGCCTCCATGTGCAGGACTTTGGGGTTGGGCAGCAGACCAGTTCCTGGTTTACCATATTTAACCTCAGAAGTTATTAATAAATTGACTGGTATTTGCAGTGTTTTCAGCCTTGTTTTCAAATTGTAGGCTTTATTGTGACCACTGGTATTGTTCACTATACTGTCAAAAAAGCCATGGAACAAAATGAGTTCCAATTTGGATTGTATGTGGCAGCTCATGCTCCTCCACAAATCCTCAGAAGTTATTGGCATTGGATGAATGTGCTTGCTTGTTTCAGGCAGCCTTGCAAGGCTGCTTTTGACCTTAGCTGTATGTTAGTCTCAAGGTGGCAACTTTGACAGAACAGAAGAAATGCATAAGCATTGCTCTGGTATTTAGTTTTAGAAAAGCTTGAGGCTACCAGCTGGTTTTTCATTTTCACACTGTTACTTTCTCTGAAGGACTAAATTCAGAAGTCCCATACTCATCCTGTTGTCACTTCAGAATTTCCATCAGTTTACCAGCCTGGGTAAAGACTAGAAAATAAGAGCAGGAGATGGAGTCTTTGGTAAACAGAAGCTTTCATATTTGTGTTAAAATGTTTAATTTTTAAAATTTTCAGTGTTCAGTGCTGCTGAGAGCAGTCACAGTTTACACCATAGCAGCATCTCAGAAATACAGTGTGATGATTCAGCTTCTGGCATGAGTCTATTTGGTTTCCACCCTCTTTTTCAGATGAAAACATTTTTGGCATTTGAGGACAACATGCATGAAAGGTTTTATCCTACAGAATGTTGAGATAAGCAGGGAAAAACTTCCTTGTGTGAACCATGGGAGTTCCTTGCATTAGTCACACTAATAAATAATAGACTGCACCTACTGAGCTTCCCTTTGAAACAGACCTCCCTGTGCTCAAGGAAAGACTAGTATTGCATTCTTCCTTTTAAACTGCTCATTCAGTTTTGCATCTTGCTTTGCAGACAGTTGGTTGCTATTAGTTACTAGTGTTTGTAGGAACAGAAAAGGTGGGAAAATATTGCTTTTAAAGTGTTCTGTTTCTGGAATGTCCAGCAAATCCCCAGCTGAAGAAAGCCTTATTCCACTCTCCACCCCCTCACACACCTTTCTTCTATAAGTTTTTTGTGAACTGTGCTCCTAATTCTCTAAATACCTGCCAACTCACTGTTTATCTTGGTCCACCATTGCCATTCCACTGTATAGTTTCCCTTTGCAGGACCTTTTACAAACAGACCTCAGTGATTGCTGTTGCACTAACATTCTGTGGACTCTGCTGAAAGCCCAGTGAGAATCAATGCCTTTTTTTAAAAAGTTTGTTACAAGCTATGCTCTCCTTGTATATTTAGCTGCTGAGGACCATAACCCCTCCCATAATACCTGAACTGACCCTCCTTTGAGTTGTGCCACACAGCAGAACAGCCCTGGTTTACCTGGTCTCCCACAACATCAGACTTTATGGCAGCCAGAGAGATCGAGAGGCAGCTGAGCGTGACAGCCGACATCAAAGCGGGAATGCCACACCTTGATCCAGGCTTCACTCTACCTGCTGGGGCAAACTTATTAACGTGACCACCCTGAGAATTCAAAGCAGCAAATGCACACAAGCACACAAAACCCAACCACTCAAATTTGAAAACGAAAATAGAAGTCTAGACAGCTTTTCTTCAGAATTCATTGTCGCTGACCTAATTATTTGGATCCTGTGCTTTATCTTGCTCTTTTGAAAGAACTAGAAGAATAGTTAATTTCACTTAATAGAATAATTGAATGTCATAATTGTGTTTGTTTTTTTTTTTTTTTTCTTTTTTTACTTTAACAATAATGTTTTAGTTAAGCTGATGTCTCTTTCTGTAGAGCTGCTAATGACCAGCAGGCTGTTCACACAATGAATTAGTTAATTCTTTGTTTCCTCACTAGACCATTTGGACTAACTTAAGCTGATGAAGATTTTGTGTACATGCATATGCTGTAAGGATTGTTTTTATCTATGATGTCCTGATCTGTAAATCAAATTTTTTCATTCATGATTTGACATTTGCAAGATCAAGAGAGAAGTAAAGGGTAATTAAGATATGGATTTGTCTGAACAACCTGGGGTTGTTTTTTTAAGTTTCTTTGTTTTCGGGGTTTTTAATTTTTTTTTTTTTTTTTAATGATGGTATAGTTATATTTGACTGGTTTTAACAAACTGCTTTCAGGGAGGGTTCAAATTCTGTATAGTTTGAAATTTGCAGAGCATGAGCAAAAATGAGGATAAACTGGGTGCAGGCATCAGTCATCCAGATTGACCAGAATTTTAGGATGGATAATGCTATTTAAATGAATCTGGAGAGCCCTCTTTCCTAGTTGAAAGGATGGATGACATTTTGATGACTTCAGTGGTAAAGTGGCTGTGAAAAGATCTGACTAATACAAAGTGGAAATTTCGTAATAACTTTAACAAGCTCCACAATTTCTCACATTTATAGTGTCTTCCATCTTGTAAATCCCTAAGCACTTCACAACAATATAAAGTATCAGTGAAAAGCAGCTACCTCTAGGGCAGAAAGTGGTGACCAGCTGGCTCCCTGTAGAGGCAAGAAAGTACATAACAGTGAAATGAGGAGGAAAAGTAATTTTTGCCAAGTAACTGGATTATAAATTAAAAGTAAGTATTGTATTGTCTAAAGGAAATGCTTTGTCAGACACTGTGCCTCATTTTCATTCCCCTTTAAAGAAAGCTCTGTGAATGAAGAGCGTGTTCTGGTTTTTAAATGATTTGTCTATCTCAGCCTTTCCCCAGCTGTGGTCTGGAGTACATTTATTAGTGGTTTGTGGAGACTCTCTGGTCAGAGTGGTGAGACAACTCAGTTTTCAAATGATGTTTGTAGCTTCATGCAGCCTCACCCAGGATTTTTCTACTGCCTCAACTCCCACTGAGTATTCCTGTACCATATGGTGTAGGAAATATCAATGCTGTGGCTATGGGGTCCTTGGAAAACTCACTTTTTTTGGTCAAAACCAAATCTGGGACGCTTCTGTGACTCGCATATCAAATTCCTCACAGCAGAGCAGGCAGACTGAAACTATGGCCAACATGTAAAAAGAGAAAAAGATGAAACTACATAATGTCCTGGTGTGGTAAGAACAGCACTGCTAAAATGGGATTGATCCCAAACTGCCTCCTAAACCTTTACTCAGTTTTATTTGGACCTGGTCTGACTGGATTGGTCGCAAAACATAGGAAACAAAATAAGGGTGGAAAGGAGAACAAGAAAAGCTATAATTTATTAACTTCAACATATGTTCATTTTAAGCTCCTTTCTTCAATGTTGCTTTAAGAATGTTTTTCCACAAGGCGTTATAAATAAAGTCTATAATAGGGATTGTGAAATTGAGACTTGATATTGTTCATGAGAAATTCCCTACTTAAAGCTGTGGAACAATGTAAGTTTGTTTAGAACTCTTAAGCTGTCTAATAAATATCCTCTGGTCTAAAACTTGGCCCAAGCTAGGTCAGAAGTGAATATTCTGATCTGGAAGGTGTACTTTGACAGCCCTTAGCTAAGATGAGACAGGATAAGCTCCTGCAAAGAAAGATCCCAAAATGTAACAATGGAGAGATTTACCCAGAACAGAGGGTTAAATCTGACTTCTTAGCAATGTCTGTGTGTCCTGCTCCATTTATTGCCTTGTCTTCTGGAAGAACCAAAACGTGATTACTGTGAAATGTAATTATATTTCAGTTTTGCTAAATTTGGCTCAGAATTTAAGGCAGTCCACAGATTTTTGCGTAGTCATCTCCAAACACCTTGCACTCCGTCAGGTTCTAGTATGAACCTGGTAACATCAGTCAGTCTCTATGGGATAGAAATTAGGAACCTTGTGTGTGTGTAAGCCAAATGAGTCTGAAATTTTGGTCTGTGCCCTACAACAATAGTAACAACATCATTCCATTCCCCTACCCATGAAATAGATACTATCAGTGAGGAAGTAAGATACTGATCTGGAATTTTCTGGCCTGGTTTGGTCACGTGTCTGCATTTATTTGCTTTCCATTTAGCATCTATTGCATGCTAATTTTGCATTATGATTTCCAGGGTGATTAGCATGCCTTTTTAGCTGTGTATTCTCTCCAACTTTCATTGCACACTTCTAACATAGGTAATATGTAAATATTTCCCTTCTGCAGTGGCTTCCACTGTGTGCTCTTTGGATTTAGCTACTCTGTGAAGTAAATAGTGGAGCTGGTTGAACCCTTCATAACAAATATTTCATCCAGCAAATTCAGCTCTTCTGTAAATGTAATGCACACAAGCTGATTGTGATTTTCCCAAATTAGATCATTATTTGTAATCGTCTGCTGAATTATTTTTGTGAGCAAACTGTACCCTATGAATTATCTGCAATTTGAACACTATGATTATTTACTTTAAGTTATTCCTTGTGTGTGACTATTCACCTGGTTTATTTCTGGTTCCTGACTGGATAGCATGAATTTTAGAAGTAGGTGCTTTATTTGGAATTTTCAGTCAAGAGTTGAGTGTGAAGAGGATTAAATGTCTCTAGAAAAGTACTGAGATGGAGGGGAGGG